>JAQIWG010002296.1:0-20820 GCA_034695025.1 Chamaedrilus cognettii | reverse complement strand
ATTTATTATTTTTGTGCTGTGCTTATTTTGTTCTATGCATTTTTCTACCATTCATTTGGTGAATAAAGAACATATTAACAGTTACTTGGTGCAGTGCAACGTTTTTATATAACATTTATACTTTTTCAGTTTCGTTGCAATCTCCGAGCACAAGATAACCTACTAAATACTAACAATAAAAATATTAACTAAATACTAACGATGAAAATAGCACAAGATTATCATACCATTTAACAATAGTAAAATTTATATTCTCAGCCTGACAACAATATTTCAAAGGGCCACCTTTCGGTAGCATCGGAATGGCAACTATTTGGATATAAAAGCATCATAAGAAATTAAATTTGTCACAAGATCTTAGTACCCAGAGGTTCCAAATCGTAAAAAATTGAACAAAACTGAACAACAGCAAAAAGCACAGCAAAAACACAGCAAAGACCACAGAAAGGAACAGTTTAACCTCAAAAATCAAAGTAAAAGACAGCATTTACCTCCTAACACTCATGCGACATATTCTTGTCGCTATGGACCTAAAGCGCTAAATCATGTCAATTTTTAGCTTTCATAGGAGCTGAGATTCATATTAGTGAAAAACTTGTGTTTTATAAAAAGATCTTGCTAAAAATGTGTGAATTTATACGGCGCCACCTTGTTAACATAGTCTGTTTTTAACATCACACTAACGTTTAACATGGGTGAGAGTTGGAGTTAATAAACACAGTTCCACTAACCAGGCCGCCCGTCTTGCCCCGCATCCCCGGGATATCCTTTTCCTCCGAGTCCCACCCCGCCTCGTTCGCCCTTCTGACCCCTCAAGCCGGGCTGACCATTCAATCCGTTATCCCCTCTAGGCCCCGGGGGACCTTGCGGCCCGTTTAGGCCCGGCTGTCCGTCGCGTCCAGGGAGGCCCCGCGGGCCAGGTCGGCCTGATTCCCCAACGGGGCCAGCGGGGCCCCGGCCTTCCTCCAGGTCCACAGGGGCAATATCACCTGACTCACCCTACAGGCAGAATTTGAGGACGAAGCAGGTGTAACAATTATACACATATTGTGTTTGTCTAAAGTAGATATCAATTCTATATTCTCAGGTTCAGGGGATCCAACTCGCTCGATTGTAAAAATAAACTACACCGTGGCTCAAAAGTAAAGGACCCAATGAATTTCTTCGCTAAATACGATACGCAATAAGCGTTGTCATTGACATTTTTATCACATTAACATGGATCATTGCTTCATGCTTATGCCAATTTTCGTCTAATTTCATCAAACGGTTAAAAAGATACGAGTAGCGAAAGTTGACCTATGAAAAAATGCGTCAACCAAGCTTGTTTAATTGCTATTTGTATCAAAAATTCTGTGGTAACGATCTCTTTTATATTACAATCTAATCATTGTTAGCAATCAGGATTGTACACCTCATGTTTCAACAAGATTTGGTTCCAACATGCACGTGAAACGATCGAAGAGCGTGGTATAAACGAAAAATGACACAAAAGCGCTGGGGGTCAAAGCGGCGCGCTGTCAATTATCAAAATTTAGCAGCATGATGCTTGTTACGAAAACACGTCAGAAAAAGACCAATGTCGAGCACCTAAAGCATAGAATGACCAAAAAGTGAGACAAATTTAAACATTCTGTACTAATCACAAAGATAAGCAGCAGCATGAACAATTTTGGGCTTGACCAAAGGTGCAAACGCAATTAGGCAGTTTCCCAGGTTGGTTGACGCGTTTTTTCATAGCGCAACTTTGACTACTCGTTTCTTTTTAACCGTTTGATGAAATTCAATGCACATTGCCAGCAATATGAAGCAATAATTCGAGTTAATGTAGTAAATATTTCATTGACAACGCTCATTGCGTTCCATAGTTATTGAAGAAATTCGCTGGTTCGTTTACTTTTGAGCCACGGTGTATAAACCAAACTAAAAATAACATAAGATAAACACTTCAAGATATAATTTGAGTGATAATATTATAAATAAAATATTCAGAGATAATCCAATGCCAATCTAATACATAAAAATTGAGTGATTTAAAATGATCAAGTCTAAAGTTGAAGTCAAGTAAGAAAAGTTTGCCAGTGGTTCAGGGTATCCAACTCGCTCAATGATTGCAACAATAAAATATAAACAAAACAAAAAATAACATAATATAATCATAAAAATATACATGCAGGCTACCTACATAGAGATAGGCTAAAACAAAACTTGATGTTTCTGATTATAGCCAAGTGCCAAGCATCAAACGCACTATTTCTCCCGGCTGCCCGGGCGATCCCCGGTTGCCCTGACGCCCATCCAACCCGTCCCGCCCGGCATCCCCTGCAATGCCAGGGTATCCCTTGGCTCCGGGATTGCCGATGCCCCCGGGGCGACTTCGGCCGGGGGTGCCCGGGAGGCCCTTGGGTCCGGGCTGGCCGTTCAAACCCGGCAGGCCTGGGCTGCCGTCGTCGCCTACGGATACAAATATTAAAATGTTAGATTCCTAAGTCATACACCAAGGAGTCGATAAACCAATACAGAATTGAATGACTTACGAAATAATTATGATTTCTCAATTCCGCCTAAAGTTCAGGATATAAACAGTGCATGTTTGAATACTTTGAAACTATTATGACCTAGAGCGTTTCTATTCTTATTATTTTGATTCTTTTTGTCTTTGCATCGTCATATTGGTTGCAATGCTATGTAACTCTCGATCTCTATTTTATTTTTTTTTAAAGTTGTATTTGTATGTATGTTTCTTAGATATTTTGCGTGAATAAAAGATACATACAAACAGTCAGTTAAGGGACCATTCACAAATTAGGTAGCGCTGATAAACGGCCGTTTTAGTCCACCCACCTACCCCACGTAACAGATGGTGGATGATAACGGAAGGCTTAACTATCCACCCCAACGTTAGATAACACTCTAACTTTCGACAACCCTACAAAATTTTTCAAAATGTTGAGAGCTCTCTGGATGGGGGGGGCGGGGGGGGTGCTGACGGATTCTATCTGGGCGGGACCAAACATCAATCCGGGTGGCTTATTGTACGATTTTTTGATTTGTTATATAATATTATGTTAATCCACACACTCACCCCATATCGCCTCCTAACAAAATTACTTGCCACCCACCCACCTTAAAGTGTTTTCTAATTTGTGAACGGCCCCTAACACAGTTGCTACGCTCCCGATGCTGCAGTGCAAAGTGGAAAAAAAGAATTGATTTACAGCCCAGAGCATCCCGAGCGAGTCGTAAAAGATGATTCAAGAAGTGGAAGCGTTTCCTAGCTTGACTTCAAAGCACTGAACCGGACTGTAATCGTTTTTGTTACTACACATAGGTCTCAAACCCCTAAAATGGGAGACAGGTTCATAGCATAGGCTAATAAAAATCATGTTGCAAACATCATAAAGAACTCACACAGCGCAGAAAATGGATATTCAAAAACTATTTGAATAGAAAGAAACATGTAGATTTCACCACAAATTTACCAATTGACCCAGCAAGGCCAGGGTTCCCGCTGAGGCCCGGCTGCCCGGGGTAGCCCTTGGAACCCTTGTAGCGGTCGAGGGGAACTTTCCTGACAGGTTCACCCTTATCACCTGAAGGAATATATTCAAATTTTGAATCGCTAGAATTACAAGGTCATGAACTTATATTCAAACAGAATGAAGAAAAACTGAAATTGTAACTAATTAGAATTTTGATCTACTTTTGTAATATCGTAGCATTCGTCATTGCTAGTGACAAAAAAGAATTACTGGTGACTACAGTCACAATTTACTAAAGCGTTTTAGAGACTCACAAAAAGTGAAAATAACATATCGCATTATAAACTAATGGACATTTAAGCTATTAAACTATATTACACAGCAAAATAAATAAATAAAACTTCATTTAAAATATGTAGTTAAAGAAATAAATCTATTGAGTAACAGTACAAAGCAAATGAAATTGTAGGCCTATATGCACAGCACATAACCTTAGCATAAATAAAATTTGAGCACCTAGGGCTTAGATGCGTACTTATATAAAACTGCCAACTGTAATGCATCAAACAACCATTGGTCTGCCAAAAAACCAAATACTATCAAAGATTCCAGGCACCTCTCAATCCGACAGGCCCAGGATCCCCCCGCCTGCCAGCCGGACCCGGCTCTCCCCGCCCCCCCTTGGCTCCTGCCGCCACTTCCCCAGGGGGGCCCTTGAACCCAGGCGACCCCGCGGGACCCGGCAGCCCATCGAGGCCATCGACACCTGCTGGCCCTGGTTGTCCCTGTCACAAAACAAGATACGATACGACAGATCTTTATTCAAGCGCAATGTCAAACACGTGAGGCAAGATACAGCATGCAAAAACACACACCAACAACAATTATAGTTCCACATGTGCATAAATCATTAATAATGCGTTCATTCACACAGAAAAAAATCTTGCCATCCAGAAAGTGCTCTAATAAATCATTCAATGGAAATGTATTAAAAATGTATTAATATTCTCAATATGTCCCCCAAAAATATCATTGCATTCTTCATATTGCATATGCATGCATTAGTATATTATCTTTAATTAATAACCTCTTTCATATATTTTTATAATAGTACACAACAGCCTAGGCCTGCTAAACTACATTAGAACTAATTGCAGAGTCCACTAAACCAAGTGGTGTATAAAACTTTTATCAAATTTAATCATTCCAATGAAGAAATATATTAATGATGCATCAAATACAGCAAAAATACATTTTACATATGTAGATTAGCCATATATTTAAATACTGGCAACAGTAATAAACTCGCCTTGAGTCCAGCGGGGCCGGGTGCCCCCGGCTGTCCCCTAGGCCCCGGGGTACCGGGTTGAGCGTCAAAGCCCCCTCTGCCGATGGGGCCGGGCTCCCCCCGCGCCCCCTTGGGACCCTGCTGCACGGGGGGGATGATGAGCTCGCCCATATCGCCCTTGCTTCCTGACACTCCGAGGGGCCCGTCACGACCAGGGGAACCCTGATGACAATAGAAATTTTTATATGCTAAAGTCATTTGCATTTTTCATAATTTGATCACGATCTTTTCTAAGTATGTATTAATCAGAAGTTGTTCATGCTTGACGTAAGTATTAAAATACTATCTAGTATAACTATTACGAATTTATTAACTTATCTAAATCTGCAGAAGAAGAGAATTTACGCAAGAGGAAACAGCTTACACATTTATTTCAGATAAGCACACAAATCAATATCCATTTAAAATCATAAATTATTATAAGATGTAATTAGAACGATACACATTTTAAATTATTTATTTTTTATGAGTTAAATTTCAAATTAGTTAAATATATTTTATACATTTCTCAGCTATGCATGCAGCTTACTATCAATTCAGAATTTAACATTACTACTATAGGTAGTCATAATTAGAACTATCAATGAATTTCAACAGACCTGAGTGCCTGGTAGACCAGCTCGTCCGGGTTGACCGGGTCGACCTTTGGGTCCAATCTGACCCGTTGGACCGGGAATTCCAGTCAACCCAGACTGGCCTGTTGAACAATAATACTTCACATTAAATACAAGAACGCCTGAAAGCAAGAGTGACTGAGAAACTTCATGAAGATATATTCTAAACTCCTTCAAAGGCAGTGTAGTAGTGGTTGTTTGCTGTTGTTGTTTGTTTGTTGTTTGTAGTAGTGTTTACATGTAAACAATGACTGACAGCTTAGTCGCTTAATGGCAGCTTAGTAGCCAAAAAATTTCTATACTTTTGCATGATAAAAAACTTTTGAGGCTTACTCATATAAATTTATTCAAAATAATTATTAATACCCTTTTTGACTACATGATTTCGTATATAGCATGTTAATGTTAATGTGAAATATATCATGCTAATGATTAACATGTCATGACAATACAGCACTATACCAACTTGCATCATCATCATCATCATCATCATCATCATCGTTATCAGCTTTGACCATTATCATAGAATTATCGTAAATTAAAATCTTCAGACTACAAGCTACAATATTTGAATAGAAGATATAACAAATACGAGGCCAAGTAATGAAAATTCTGCACATTATATAATATAGATTAGAATTCCGTGCCACAGATAGCCTACCAGGGTACCCGGCCACACCCTTGTCCCCTCTCGGACCATCCTGGGCTTGGGGGCAATGACCGCAATTCTCACCCCTTTCACCTTCAAACAATAAACACTCAAATAATAAAGGCTCATGCAATGACACAGTGCTCATTAATAAACTGAAGATCTTTGCAAAAAGGAATACATGGTCCCGGACATGACATCAAACTGTGCCCGGCAGCCCTGCCCCTGCTGCCACCATTGGGCAAGTTGGACGGCAGGAAGGGCATCCGGTCCATAAAACTATGCTCCAACAGGCCATGGGCAAAACGAAACACCACCCATGTGCTCCTGGCTCGCCCCAGTGTCTTTGAGAAGATGCTCGGGTCGGGGTGTGTGTTAGAGATAGGGTGGGCGGTGGTAGGGAGGGTGTTTTAGCCAGGTTTAGGCAGGCAGGCTAAATAGCCGGGGCTGGGGAGGTGGAGCAGAGTTTGTTTAATGCCCAGTCTCCTAGGCTTGACGTCAGTTTGGGCCTAGATCTGCGTGTGACGGGGCCCCCGCAGACTCTGGACCGACTTGTCATCATCTCCTTAATAGGGTAAGTGTTGGCTTAACCGTTTCCTCCCCTGAAGGCCTCTCATCTCCCGATTCCCGTCGTAGGGTCGGGGCACGAGAGGGCGTGTGTCCGTGGTCGCATACATCCAACCTGTGCTAGCATGAAAAATGGACGGGAAAAACGGAAATGATGATGAATACAACAAATTGAAAGGAACACGACGATCGCTTCTCTGCCTTTTGCCTTTGCCTTTAAGATCACAAAATCAACCGCTCGGCGGAATTTACGCTCCGAAAATAATATCCGGGGGCGTTAGCCTGTCGGGTGTCGAGGAATGAATGCGACGGAGCCTAGCTGGCTATAAAAAATGCATTAACATCGGTCCTTTAGGACCCGGTCTCGATTTAAAACATCAAAAAGGAATACAACGAATACCCCATAGTAAATATTGCATGTGTCCAGAATTAAACTCACTGAATGCTTTATAGACCGCTGATGCAGGAACACTAGGTAGGCTATAGTCATCAATCAATCAATATCAGAAAAGTTAGTAGCATCTCAACATGGCGGTAGTCATCACAAGGACGATCTACAGTCATATCTTCAATTGTTCTAGCACTTCAAGCCACTGCCACCTGTTGTAGCCTAGCAGACGAATCCAAGGAATAGGGATCACTATACTGGCAAATATGAGATTTTAAAAATTCATAATTCAAGCATTCATCTGAGATTTTCGTTTGCTGATAACTAGTACGAAGTCTACGTATCATATTTACAGGAAAATGTAGATCAATATTGTAGGTCAAGGATTCGTATGTTAATTCAGCATGGCAATTTATACGCATTCAGTCCTATAAATAATTTAACATCAAAAATTGCCAGGATTTAATGAGAGATGAATGGAAACAAATCTTTGGTCATTCGCATATGAACACGCGTCGCTGTTACGCGCTCAGATATGCTGAGTTACAATAACAAGGTATGAGGTGCCTATGGCTAGACTAGCAGTGGGCTCTGCCATTTGGTTTTCTGAACCACATGTGACATCACATGAAGCCTAAGCCTATGCACACTGCACCTTTGTTTCCATCCGGAGCATTAAGTGCGTCGGTTCCGGGTTGTCCGGGATCACCCTGGGGTCCAGGTAATCCTGGAAAGCCAGGAAGACTTGGCTTTCCATCGGTTGATCCTCGCGGGCCCTTCGGTCCAGAATCTCCTGGATCCCCTGAAAAAGAAAACAGTCCACGCACTGAGATCTAACAAATTCAGATATGAAAAAATCCTAAGATACGAAGAATATTATTTAATAAATTTTAAGAATTATTTCATTTACTAATTGTTTTATATTCCAGCGTCCACTTCCGGCAAAAAATAATCATTTAAATTGCAAGTTTCAGTTCAATTCATAATAATAACAAAAATACTGGGCTTGTAGCCTGTTTCAGCGTCGAATGACGTCATCGGGGACTTGTCAGTTCAAATACCTCTGATGCCCGGTGATCCTGGCTTGCCGTCAGGCCCCTGGCGCCCCTCGGGTCCAGGAGGGCCCACCACATCCAGCCCCGGCTCCCCCCGCTCTCCCGGCTGAGAAGTACCAAAGCCATCTTTGCCTGGTCGACCCGGATTACCATCCAGCCCGGGAATACCTAAAAGGTTTTTAATGCAGCCCAACTCAGAAACACTCAAATTGTCGCTAGCATGCAGATGAATGGCCAATATTTACAGACAAAAAATATTTAAAGATATTCATAGGAATATTTAAAGGTAGATATTTAATAATTTCATATTAATTCATAATTTCAATAATTTGGAATATACATATTTAATATTTAAAGACAAATAAAAAAGACATTAAAAATCTGAAAAAACATTTAAAAAACAATGGAAATGTTTCACTAGTCAGCTCACAAAATTTTTTAAATCGTTGAGGGCTCCTTGCTATAATCCTGATCACTAATCAAGCCCCTGAAGGAACTAGGATCCATAGCATTGTCAAACTAATCCCCCCCGCTGACCTTGAAGACAAGGCGCAGTGAACCCTCAAGCCCATACCTTGATCACCGGGTTGTCCCTTGAAGGACGGGCCCGGAGGACCCTCCGGCCCTGGCTCTCCATCCCTGCCCGGGCTGCCTGCCAAACCTGGGAGCCCCGCTTGTCCAGGCCTCCCGGGCTGACCTACAATCCAGCAGCCACAACTGTCTCATGCCAATTAAACAAGGTGAGATAAACAAGTCACGATAAGCTATATATAGATTCATTTCGACGCTGCAGATTAGAAAAGTTAGATTCTTTTCGACAGCTAGCACGCTTTAAATAAATCGTGAAACACAAATATAAAATATTTTGGCACTTCTTAATGGCATTTGCATGAAGCACGGCTGTGATTCAATCGATCAATCAATATACAACTTAAATAGCTCTGTAACGTGACCTGAATCATCACAAGGGTGCTTTACAGTCACACCTAACCATTCTAGCAGTTCAAGCCACTGTTACATACATGCGATTATTTATTTTGCCTTCACCTGACCTACTTAAGAGGCTTGTAGAGATGCGCATACTGAACACTGGTGAAGAGCATCAATGCAGAATCAAGACTGCATTTTAAAAATCTGGTCACACTGACATGCTTTATCAGTCAGATTCTGTGTCATTTACCTCCCAGCCCACGGTCTCCATTCTGTCCCCTGAAGCCGGGAGGTCCATATCTGGTTTGACCTCCAGAATGATCCACTGCCTGAGACAGGTATCAAAAACAATAAAATTCTATAGAAGATTTATTAACTAAATATATATTAACATTTCTGGTATTACAGCCTAATCTATCGAAGCATACCAAGCTACATATGTTGTATATACTTTCCCATGCATATCAAATTATTTTACAATGAGATATCGTTTAATTTTCATACAAAAACATTTTTCTATTCGTTGTTAGAATATAACAAATAATCTCTAAAAGACATATCACGTAATATCAAAAATAAGCATTCTAAAACCAAAACAAGATAATTTGAACAGATTTTCACAACAAATCACATAAATCGTATAAATCAAAACCACAGCATAAGTACCTACAAGATTAAACCAAATGATAATTAAACCAACTATTGATATTCAAGCAATTGAAGATATTGAAGCAAGATCAAGAGCAAATATAGAAAGGTTATGAGAATAATTTTCTGAAAGCCTTACGTCGGGTCCAGGAGACCCCGGGGGTCCCTGGTACCCCGGTTCTCCATAATCCCCCCTCGGTCCATCAGACCCTGGTGTCCCAGGCCGCCCGGAGTCTCCGCTCATGCCTTTAGGACCATAGGCGCCCGGCTGTCCCCCCTTTCCATGCTTGCCCTAAAATTAACAAACTGATTATTTAGTGTAGTTTTAGAAAAAACATCATCATTTTTATTTCAAAAGCAATTTGCCTCATGTAATTTGCTAGCAAACTCTTGAAATCAATTGCCTTGTAACACTTGTGAAAAGATCTAAACATTTAAAATAAATGGATTTTGAATAATAAAAATATATATCTAATAGTCCCAAAGGGATATATATGCGTATATGCACGTAGTCTGCTGCACTTCTCCCGCACCTACGATTCAAGCAAATGATGTTTTTTCATCTCCGTTTGCATGACATATTTTTGGTGCGTTAAAAGTGCAATATACATACATACATATACATACATACATATAAATGTTGTTTATAGCTCGTTTCTGCCTGTGAGGATTTCATTAGAGACCTCAATAACAGATCATACCATCTGTATAGATATACTGTGCAATGTGCAAAGCGTATCAAATAGTTCATTATTAAAGGGTAAGTTACCTTCAGATACCATCGTTACTCAAGTGTTGAACTTAGTGAACAAAATCAAAACATATGTAAGCATATCTAACTTATTTAAATATTGTAAAAGAACTACTATGTAACGGTGGAGAGCAATAACAATAATTATTATAAGTGTAGAAACTTACTCTGGGACCTGGAGGGCCGATTTCTCCTGTAACACCCTTAGGACCAGCTTCACCCGGACCACCCTACAATAATCATCAAGTTTATCTAATATTTTTGATTTTTTTCTCTTCAATTATAAACAAAAACAGACTAAGCATGTTCTACCAGTGCTCATGTCAGAATGTGCTAAACACTGGGCGCTATTCCATTGCTGTTTTGAGCGCTAAGAAATGCATCGTGCTAAGCAGTCGACAAAAAAAATTTTAGGCACGCTAAGCAAGTAATTTAGTGCCAGTAATATTCACAAAAATTCTGAAATATTCTTGACATAAAGGGCATGATATATATAAACAAGACTGATGTCCATACCATGGGCAGCCAAGTTAAAAGCAAAATTACCATTTCTAGCAAACACTCTACAACACAAAAATAAAAAACGATACACATTTAAACAGGGCCAAGCATAGAACTGACTGGTTGTCCGGCTGATCCAGGCAATCCCATCATTCCCGGGTTTCCCTGTGATCCGGGGTCTCCTGGGTATCCCTTAGGACCTCGCTCCACTTCCTCGGTGGGTCGCCCAGCCGCTCCAGGGGGTCCCGGGAGTCCAGGGGGTCCAGGGTTACCATGATCTCCCTTAAAAGTTCAAGAAAGATATCAAAAATTTAAATGATTTTCATGACGCTTGCATTTTTTGCTGCAAAATACCAGTAGTTTACAGCAGCAATCACATGTAGACCTGATATAAAAATTCTAAGAAGGAATAACTAACATCGAAAACAATACAATAGCTTTGCAATTTATGTATTACATTGATCTATTTTTGGGGCTGAATTGCTTAAATTAATCAAGCATTATATATACTGATCTAGAATCAAAAACAATTTACTCCTCTATACACTGTACATCGATAACTATCATTTTCCAGTAGGCCTACACGATTTATTGGGTAATAATACCTCCTTTAAAATTCTGACAACTTTTAAATCAGAGTGAAAACACAAATGAGCTGCAACTCTGTCGTTTTGAAAATAATTTTAAAGGCAGAAGAAGTTAGAATCTAATACAGAATATAGTACTCACTCCTAAGTCAATTGTAACGAGCAAACTACCTATAAGCAGTAATGGACAATCCACTGACCCTATCGCCTTCTGCGCCAAACTCACTGATTCCACGCAATCCTTTTGGTCCCTCCGGACCCGTCGGACCGGGCGGTCTCTGCCTCGCATCAAACACCGCATCATTTAAATATTTGGAACAAACGGATAATTAGAATATTTTTCTTAAATCACAACTTTGAAAGAGTCACAACGATTAAAAATTTGATGCAGGATTATTCTGCAATAAATTTCTTGGCTTATCACGGCCAAAGTGGTTCTGTTGAATCGCTTGCGAACGGGTCGTCTTAAATGGAACATAGATGGTACATGTAATGCCATGTATGGCAGTCTACTTCGCTGAAGCAGGCTAATCTAGTCCATGCATTGTACAGGAGAGCAATCTCATCTGATTTTTTGATGAATCTTTGAGAGCTCTGAGTATGGTTGGAAGGAGTTCAAATTCAGAAAAGTAAGGAAAACAAGAATAACCAATTCAATTGTTAGCATTTTACACTATTTCGACGTAACACAAAAATAAGATGCTCTATGCAGGAGAAGCATGACCTTGAAAATCACACGTTTCACAACCCAATCCATGTCAACTCGATTATCACTGTTCTGATGCAACCAGAAACCTGTGCTTATAAAACAGAGTATCAACTTACAGAAGGTCCCGGTGGGCCTTGCATTCCTTTCTCTCCAGGAAAGCCGGGAAAACCAGCGCCTCCCTGAGTCAGAAAAAAATAAATAATAATAATAACAAAATTATACAGAAAATGAGCAATTAATAGCGCAAAATTGAAGCCACGTGGTTACAAAATAAATTTAAAATAAACATTTATCCATTTCATAATTAGAAATATGAAACAGATTTGCTATCCTTAGTAGCCTAATACCTCATCGATTTTACTGTGTTATAGTGAAGAAAAATGATTAGAAAGGCTTCAAGTGGCAAAGTTGCAGAGTCAAAAAGTCACAAGTTGCAAAATGCATTTTAACTAAAATATCCCACTAGGAGTTAATATTCGTATATTCTTCAAATGGCTCTGCTGGCTTTAAGGTATCATGGTACAATAAATCGCATAATAATAGCTGACAATTGAATATTAAAAGCAAAAAAGCAGGACTCACAGCCTGGCCGGGGTAGCCACGCTCGCCAGGGTCACCCTTCTGACCTCGCTCTTGCCCGGTCGGATCTCCGGAATCACCCTGAAGGAAAGCATCAAGGTCAATTCGGAAATAATGCCTACTCCAACTATTTTCTGTTTATAATTTATTGAAAATAACATAAACTGTGCTTGCACTTTATCACAGACATTCAATAATTTACGTTGTTAAGTTTATACAGTAAGCTTCAGACACAAAAAGATAAGTAGGCGGACGGATACATATACACAGCAAAGCAATTTTCAGGAGAGCTTGACAAGATTTTTCAACACTAAATTTGAATGCATCCACAAATATAATTGATACTGAGACAAGCTGAGCTGCTGCTTAGTTTTAAAATATGCCCCGACACACAATCTACGAACAGCTTCACTAAGCCTACATATATATAATAAGCCTACATATCAACATTGAAAGAACATTTTTAAAATGAATAACGAAATCTAGACGTACACACAAAATAGTGAAGATATACTACAAGAAAAATAGATCTGAAACGTTACAAACTTCAACAATCTCGTTTGCAGTGAACACTGAACAATTTTCGGCACTTAACAGATTTTTACTTCGAAGGTCAATAACCAATTTTTATTATCCATTACGCATAACGATATTAAAATATAAATGTCAGACAAAATGGATCAAAAGCAAATGTCAGAGAAAATCAAAAGAAAATATGGATAAGTGTTCATTGTAGCAGTAATAGTTACCACAAAACTCTAATACATAAGAAGCTAAAATGATAGAATCCAACCCAGATGGATCCCGAGGGTGAGAATTCACCAGTTAGTTACAGGCTGCTGTTCGTTAGGCTTCAAAACGCTAGCACGGTTAGTTCCATTGCGAGACTATTTGTCTGCATGACTAGACAGCGTGTAGCGCCCACCGAACTCATGTGGCTCACCCAATCAGAGTCAAGATGTCTAGACAGCAGCATGCATCACTCGCAACAGAAACCATATTCTTAAAAAAAATTGGATATCTAATCTATGATATATGAAAAAAAGAGTATGATAATGGTGCTGAAGAATATTAAGTATCAATCATCAAATTAATGATGTGTGCCGGAACATGGTATCAAATTCTTTCATTATCATGAAAGAACAAGTAAATAAGACTAGATTCGCATCCATGGACACATCAGATGATATGGCTTTGATCTCGGTTAAAACAACATAAACTCGTTATTATTGGTGGATCAATTTTGGACCAGATCAAAATTAAACAGATGTTCAAGCAATTCAAAGGACATTCCATAAGTTTTTCTTAAGTTTTTCCCAGGTCAGATTTCTGAAACTCAAATCCGTTCAGTAAGCATAATGACAATGACGTGACCCTTTGATTTACACGTTGCGGTGCAGAGTTCAAATAACAGACATCAATTTTTGCAAAGATGTGCTTATGAACTTCTTAACACTAAGATTTGTCAATAGTGTTAAGAAGTTCATAAGCAAATTTTTGCAACAAATTATCGTCTGTTAAGTCACTTCTGTTAAGTCGCTTCTTGAATGAGGCCCCTGGATTAAAGTCATCTATAAATAATAATGCATGGTATGCAACAAATAAAGTGAGGCGCTGTGGTCTAGTGGTTAAGGCGTCGGAGAGAGTGTCCAGAGGACCAGGGTTCATAGTCCCCGCGCCGGCAACTATGAAACCATGGCGTTACAGGCCCTTCAGCAAGGCTGTTAAACACACAAGTGTCGCTAGATGCTAACCCTGCGCCAGATAATTATTTATTTGGTTGGTGTCAGGAAGGGCATCCGGCCATAAGAACCCAGCTCCAGCAGTCCTGATCAGGTCAGGGCTCAAACGTCTAAACCTGTGTGAAAACATGGACATTAACAGATTAGATGACAAAAAAGGAGGTTAGTAGGCATAACATATATAACGTAAATATTTTTTAAAGAAACTGAGCGTGAGTAATAACAATTATTGTAAATAAATGAAATTCTTAGATCCACTGACCCTAGCTCCGGGACTGCCTGGACGTCCTAGGGGTCCCAGGGGTCCATCTGGTCCAGGTCTTCCAGGTCTGCCTGGTTGTCCCTGAAACATGGAATGGATGGAAAAGGTATCTTAACTGAAATGGAGCAGGATAGATTGTCAATCATAACCGATAAGCAAAGAAGGAAAAAACAGTTCTTTCAAACAAAGTTCTGCGTCACAGGCCAGATCAAATTTCAAATTGTGTTAAGGGATTTTAAATGTTAACCAGTAACAAACTACTGAATGAATTATTTCGGCCTTGCAGTAGATCTGTACCATTCCAACTGTGGAAAATAATTATTGTAAATCCATTCATAAATTTACTGGCAAGATAAAATGTTAAAAGCACTTGGATGAAACTGATGCAAATAAAACAAGCCTGCAGAATATTTAAAATGTATAGTAGTGTACCTATCTACATACTTTAGAGCCGTTGCATCCCGGATATCCCGGCTCTCCCATTGGTCCTTCGAGTCCCGATTGACCCTACAGAAACAAATTAATTTTTAAAGTAGATAGACCTAACTCAATTCATTATCTAGCAAGCAGCAAAACTGTGATTTGTAGTGATTTGGATAAATTTCAGAGCATTATAGTTAGGAAGTCAATGCGGATGATAGACCGATATCATACAAATGATCTTTGGATATGACAAAATATCATTCTTATTAAGCCTAGAAATCCTACGTCTAGCCAGCAAGCTTAGGTTTAAAATTTTAAAACTAATCAATTGGATTCATAATTTAACATCCGATCAATTAATAAACCTACATTTTAAAATATTTTATTCGATTTGTTTAGTCATTAAAATTTCATTTTGAGCTTCTCAATGGATCCCCACATTAGCAAGACTGCCATTGATACTATAAAATTATTGTTTACACAGATCATTCGATATTGAGAAGTGCAATCAACAACCCAAAACGCTTGACTTGAAGCTGAAGCATCGCACGCACAGCATTCTACTGCATGTTAGAAATGGGAATATAATCAAGCACATGCGGTGCTCCACATAAACAAGGTTTCTGTCAGCGGGTACTCAGCACCGCGGGCAGAAGAGCCCGAAGCGAGTAATCCTAAGTAGACTTGCATTGGCCATTTTTATAGCGGTTCAGTCAAAACATGTGCAAACGCAGCCGCCGAGCCTTCAGCTCGCGATATATAACCTTCTCTTTGCTGCACCAACAGCGTTGTCTGTGGCCTCAAACCCAGGGCTCCTATTCACTTACCCCATGCATCAACGCGTTCAAAACACATCGAATTGTGTATATCTTTTAAGAAGCTGCACGGTTTGACAACTTGTGGCTCAATATTCAAGAATCGTTCTAATCTTCTCACTACATATCTTCCACAACAGTATGTTCACCAGTTTACGTTTACCACTAGCCATGTAATGTGATACAGCGTGAGCTGTATGGCGGTGGTCTAAAGCTCTTCAGAAGGGTCAGAGCTTGCTGGTCTCCGATTACAAGCGATTATTGGATGTTGAAAACTTCTCTTTTCACTAACAATAATTTCTCACTTCAGTCACTGCGTTAGTAGGCTACACTTGATGCACTCTGATAACAGGATAAAGGCTGCATATGGCAGATCTTACCAAGATGCCTACACAGTATTCATACAACACCTAATTAAGATTCCTAAGAGAAACAAGAGGTGGCCATGAGATAAATTTAGCAGAGTCATGACTCCCAGCGTCCAAGGCATGGTGTTGGGAAGGATCATGGAAATACAAGACTGATGAGTCAGTGTACATTGCAAAGCTAGCCTGCACTTTGAAATGAATCTGGAAACAAGGGATTGCTCTAACGGTCCGCTACTTTAGTGTTTCTTGTGCAGCACCATGCATGTCTAAATGATAAAACAAATTAAATAATTGAATTATTTAACAAAGAAATTTATTAAATCTACTGAGAATCGTCAATGATCTTAAAGAGAGTAATTATTCAAAGAGCTATGAAGATTATAATCTATCAGATGTGTTTTTTCATTCAAGCACGATCTAATACTTTACACGCGATTATTTGTAACAACCCTCCTTACAACCTTTGGCCAATTCCCACAATTATTTTTGTTTTTTTGTTTTTTTGTTGTTTAGGGACCGTGTGTAGCACCAAGACTATATACAGTCAGGTTCTGTGCAAGAGAGCCAGCACAGAACCGCTCCCCTTTCTTTAGTCGTCTTTTACGACTCGCCCGGGAAGCTCTGGGCAGCAAGCCAACTCTTTGTTTCCCGGCCTGCAAGAGGTGCCAATTCCCACAAAAACAATGCGTTTTACGTTTACGACTAGCCATGTAATGTGAAGGGTCAGACTATGCCAATTGACTATTGACTGTGCCAATGATGTTCAAGTTTGAGTGTGGTCTAAAGTAACAACGGTACATCAACAATTTTTCAGAAAGTCATTGCCTTTAATTATCCTTATTATTATTAT
Organism: Chamaedrilus cognettii; assembly: GCA_034695025.1. Classification (NCBI taxonomy): domain Eukaryota; kingdom Metazoa; phylum Annelida; class Clitellata; order Enchytraeida; family Enchytraeidae; genus Chamaedrilus; species Chamaedrilus cognettii. Next base: position 3,552 of record JAQIWG010002296.1, on the reverse strand, counting down.
TATTTTCGCTTTTAATTTTCTCACGAGCAAAATAGAAACAGACAATGGTATAAATACCGGAACGCCTGGAGTGCCAGGAAATCCAGCGGCACCATCATCCCCCTGAGCGCAGAGACAAAATCATCATTAAGCGGAAAATGCTAATAAAATTATTATTATTACCTTACCCAGATTTAAAGTTGTAATCATGCCAATGATAATGATGAGTTGACCTATTGATTTAATTGTTATTTAGGCTAGCTTCAAGAAACGTCTAATTTGGAAACACGATAATACAATATTTAAAATTGATTATCTAACGCACAACACATGAACCTGCAAGCTAAATTTAATTAAACTCATCAAAGTTACTGCAATTGCTATCAAATTTCCAATGGCGTACATTATGTTCATTAATTAAAGTTCTGCGGAGTTAATGCCATTGCTATACATCAAATTCCCAGTCGGGTACAATTAGTCTATATAAATTAATTCAAGTTGTGCAGACCTAAGTCAAATGTTATAAAAAGTGTTAACACAATGCTGAAAACATTTTAGCAGCTCACACGAGGTCCTTTTGGTCCGTCAGACGCTAGATCACCCAAATCACCTCGTCTTCCCTTAGGTCCCATTCGCCCCTCGGGTCCCAGGGAACCATGCTGCCCTGGGGGACCTTGTAACCCTGGCAGCCCTTGGAGACCCTGAAATAAAAATATTATTGTATTATATCCGAATTGTACTCCGTGAAAAATCACAAATCATGCAATATAAAACCACTGGCGCCGTGCTGCGAAATATTGCAGCGTCTAATTAATGTTCAGAAGTTACAAAATATTAAAATTTAGTGTCACACAAAGTGAACGATATCGCGATGAAAAAAGGGCTAGGTCAGAGGGTTTACAATATTTACCTAGGTCAGAGGGTTTACAATATTTACCTAGGTCAGAGGGTTTACAATATTTACCTAGGTCAGAGGGTTTACAATATTTACCTAAGTCAGAGGGTTCACAATATTTACCTAGGTCAGAGGGTTTACAATATTTACCTAGGTCAGAGGATTTACAATATTTACCAGCAACTAGGAAATGCATAAATGAATTATATCTCAATGTTACACTCGACATGCAGGTTTGTGTTATCATATAAAATTTTAAACAAATAATTCCAATGGGGAAAAATGAACTTACAGACATTCCCTTCTCTCCGTGGCACACGCAGGCAAGACATCCCTTGCACAAGGCTTGTGGGTTCGGGCTCTGGTTAACGGACTACAATCAAATAATTTCAGATGTGTTTTAATTTATTGCTTATTCATCATTAACGTATACATGTAAATATCCGCAAAATAACATAACAAAGAAATACATTACTAAGTATGTAATATGAGAATAATTGTATTTCAGGTTTATTATAATCGAACAAATCGACACGTATTGCCTGACAGGGCAGAATTTGCAGTGCTATAGTGCAAAGGCGTGGGATCACGGGGCGTTAACGTTAAAAATCCCCCCTAACGTTGGAATCAAGGGGTGCAAATCACCCCCCAAATTTTTAATTTTCCCTAAAGTTGAGGGCAGAGGGGGGCGATTGGCGGTGTTTCACATAAGGCATTATACATCATAAACTTCTTCTGTGAGGAATCTACTTCCATCAGTGATGTGGGTGGTTTCTAAAAGGTCATATATACATTAATATTTTCTGCCCCCCCTCCCCCCGTCATGAAACTTTTTTTATGCAAGAGAAACTTGTTGCACTACTGATTACAACACACTGTGGGTGGCGATTTTTTGGATTAAATCTCGCTTAATTTTAAAATCCCCCCAACTTTACACACTAGGGGGCCCCCCAACTTTACACACTAGGGGGCCCCAACAAAAAGTTAGCAGAAGCACTAAAAATTTGAGAGACATCCAATTTTTCTTCCGGTCATCCGCATTTTATATCATATCTAAGTCTATAGCAATGAATTCGTCATGAGAATAATATAATAATACTACAATCTTTATGGAGTTTCTAAAGTTTTCAAAACATTTCTATGACAAAGACTCAAAGTCAACTAATTTAAATTTAATTTTAAGGGAAATGCCATTTGATTGAAGTCTGTTAGTCAGGATTAACAAGATCAGTTACAGTAAGCAATCAGGCTATCAAGCAGGTGACTAAGGACGTCCAGCATAAGGAAGTCTAGCACCCTGTAGTAACTGATGGAAGAGATAAAGAGAAGGAGGGCTGCAGCAGCTGCTTAGGAATGTTCTATCAATTAGCCGTGTAGGAACAGCTGCTTCACAGCCTGTGTTATATAAGACATACAGCTCTCTTGTAGCAACCGGATCAGGCCTGCTTAGTACACAACTCATATTCATAATATGTGTTTCTAGAAGATGTGTATGCCATACTTATTTTGTATGTTGTTCAAGACAACGGGCTCATGTCTATTTTTCAAATAATCATTAATTTAGCGGATCACTACCAAAAAGGAGGCCTTTGAGATATAAGCCTTCGCTTCTTATCATCCATATACTTGGCCGTGGAGACCAAAATTAATGAATTAATAAGCTTGATCAACAATACAACTCCCATAAATTTGTACATTTCATATAATTAAATGGTATGCCCGCTCAACAATAATAAATTTGAAATGATTTCACAGTCATAACTGTGAAAGACATGCACACACACTGAATGACATAGCAGACAGACAAATGACCCGACAGATCACGATTTTGATCAAAGTAAACGCCCATCTATTCTCATTGAGAATCCATAGCTTTTCTCCTAACCTCGGACCCGTTAAGGCTCACGCAATATTTAATAAACGCTATAAGAGTATAGCGTTGCTGTAGTATTAAGGTCACGGTAAGATTTAGATTCGCACAATCACACTCCAAGATTATTTCCATCAACACTCGTCGGATGATTCAATAGGGACAGCACGCTGCCACAACAGTAGACTCTGAAGTTAACCGTCGACAGAAGAGCAACGCATCACACGCAAGAGGGCTGCACCGAGGGGCGGCGACGTGATATCATCAATTAAGGGCTATTACAGGTTACATGTAAGGCACCGTCTCCGTTTATTATTACAAAGCGTTTATTTTTAGCGAATGTTATGGTCTAAAGGGTTGATATAATAAGGCTTGTAGACGACGCACCGTTGATTTACCAATATCTGGGTAGCCATGCACCGGTAGACTATTTCTAATTAAAATTTTACACTTTTTTCACACACTTTTGCTTTACATTGGACTCATCAACGTGCGCGTGATTTTAAATAAAACGTAGCCCGCATATGCCAGTGGTGAACAGAAGATTAGCATAATTTCTGTAGAATTGCAGAGGTAAGTCAGAATCCAGAGAAACTTTAGGCTTACGGTGGTGTGATTAACTGACGATCGAAGACACTTCAGTTGCAATAGGATTCCAAATCCCCAAGAGTGGAGGGGGGGGGGAGTATTAGGGGTAGTATAGAATATAACACTAGGCTATATTTATATTGTGCATGTTTCTCTCCATCTGCTTGGTCCATTCTGACAGAGCACTTCCACACCTGTGCTGCTGTGTTTATTCAAACCC
>JAQIWG010002295.1:0-20821 GCA_034695025.1 Chamaedrilus cognettii | reverse complement strand
AGGCCTCTTACCACCCCAGAGGCCCCCATGGGGCCTCTGGGGTGGCTTGCTCCATTTTCAAGCGACGTTAGAACGGTAAAGATGGCGGATTCGTTGCGTCTAAAAGCTCAAACAAATGAGTTGCTGTAAGCCATAGTTTAATCATATAAAAGGCCTACTGCAGCGGAATTTGATTTATAGACGCTTATTTTCGTTTAGCGTTATTTAGCTCAAGGATAGTCTACGGTTCGTTTAGGGTTAGTTTAGAGCTAGTTTAGAGTTAGGGAAGGGTTATTTCATGTTTTGGGTCGTACAGCAACCAATTTGTTTGCACTAATAGACGCGAGTAAGACCTTCGATTGCTAAATCACGTGACTATCAAAGACACTTGAGACAAAAAGCAAGGCCTACCAAGTTATTATTTGAACACCAGGCCTGCGCAATGCATAGGCCTACATGCTATTTTTGTATCAATTGATGCAAAATACGCGGCATCATGCAAGCGGCCTCTGGAGTGACTATCTTTAATGGAGGCCGCAGGGAGCATTATTAAAGATAGAACCCTCTTACCACCCTAGAGGCCCCGCAGGGGCCTCTGGGGTGGTAAGAGGTAGGGTCCGCAAGGGCCCTCTTGCCACTAAATGCAATTAGCGTTCAATTGAACTAAAGTTTTCGTGAACTAATTGACTTTTTTCTGTACGGTAGGCTTAAAATTATAGTTACTTGGTTCAGTTCAACGTCTTTATGCCTTACAGTTCTCCGGGGTCATTTGCTTCATGGCCTGTCCTGTGATTACGGGCCTGCGCGTGTACATTTACATGAAACGACGTTCTTTATGATAACGGAAACACTATCAGTCACTAACTGAGACCCAGTCATAACAAAAATTATGCAGAAATACAAAAGCCGTAGCGTTGATGATAAAAAGTAGGCACGCAGTCAACGTTAAGTAGTAACGCCAGACAGAAATGAGCGCTTAGAGAGCTCAACAGCCAGGGGTGATTTATGAATGAATGAATGAATAAATGAATGAATCAATTAATCGTCAGACAATCACCAATATCTCCTATATTATCTTATTTACAAAATCTTGCGCGTGTGCATATCAATATTATTTAAAAACAACAAAGTACAACGGTGATGCTACGACCCTGAAGAGAAACAATACGCAAATTGCAAGCAAAACACTCAGTAAAACGAAGTTAATATTCCATTCATCAATGACTGGCTGTTTTTATGGAGTGATTTTCATCAAATTAACAATTTGATAAAATTCAATATAAATTTCACAAAATAGAACAAAATATTAAAAATCGATTGAATGAAAATATCATATTGACTGCACTGCATGCAAACCAATGCTAGTTATGCACTGTGCTATACGCGCGGTGCTAGATATGCGTGATGCTAGACGCACGACGCTAGTCACGCAACACTGCGCTGTGGTCCCTGCGATACAAAAATTTAAATAACGAGCCGATTCTAAGTCCTGCTGCCAACTAAACAATCTGAGCCAACAAATCCCCAACTTGACCGACCTGAAATGTAGGTCAGCGTGACCTCAACGATCTGGGTCAGCGTGACCTAATATGATTCTTCACACATGAAGGTCGACTCAAGCGTCACGAAAAACTCCAGAAAAACATTATAATATCATGCAATCGCAGCATAATATCGAAAATAATGTATAATATTACAAACCAGGGCAACGAACTTCATAACCCCAGGAGTATTTCTATTTTGGGCCTAATCTGGCAATCAATAAAAATGCGTCACTTAGTCAAGTTTAGGCACAGAAATCGCATACATTTAAATTACGAGTCGATATCGGAGTAAAATCAAACCAAAACAGCACTGAGACAGAATGCACTGATCACTAAGAGCCACTGTCTAGTGTAAAAAAACACTTACGATAAACCCAACTGCCAATGATCATTGTAGCATCGCCTATCCAACATTCCCTGAGTAAAAACAAACCTAGACGAAATTTAGACATCCTTTAGACATTGTTCGCAGGTAACAGTCGGAAAAATGTAGTGCAAAGTTCAGACAGGATTTTAGACTTAGGTCGAGAAGCATCTATACACAACTATGTCAATGCTCTCTCCTGAATTTTGTCTAAATCAGTAGTTGTATAGACTAGAAAAATTTCAAAAATGACGCTAAGTCTAGCAAAAGGAAGAATAAAAAAATTCTAAACAAAGTCTAGAACTACAAGCCAAGACGCAGATCCTCCTTATCCCCCAAGCCACAAACATGGTTACCAGACTTTTGGTCCATCGGACTTTTAGTCAACCGGACTTTCGGCCCATCATTTTTAAGTAGGGTTAGGATTAGTTAGGGCTTGGTCTATGCTTAATTGGTTTAGCTTCGGGGTAATTATGGTTAGCTTAGCTTGGGTTAGGGTATGTTTCGGTTTAGTCTAGCTAACTATGATTAGCTATGTTTAGCTATGATATGCTATGTTTAGTAGCTATGATTAGTTTAAAGTTATTTGAGGTTAGGATAAAATTCAGTGAGGACCGTTGCTGCTTGGAACAAAATTTGGCTGGACGAAAAGCCGGAATTACACACACGGCCGACAAAAAAAACCCCGCCCTCTCCCAGCTCAGACGTAGCACCCGTAGTGCTCGCTGACCCCCCCTGGGGCCCCCACAGCCTAGACGTAGCCCCCGTAGTGCTCTCCGCCCCCCCGGGCCCCCCCGTCCTTGAGTCGCGCCACGGCGGCCAGTACGGCCTCCTCGATATCGTCAAATACCGGCACGCCGTCCCTGTTTGCAAGGTCGGCGAGATAACTGCGCGCCCGGTTGTAGTCGTTGACCGCGTCGACACTCAGCTGGACAGGGAGCAGGACAGGCAGACTGACAAACAGAGAGACATTCAGCTTGTTTTGTGTTCTTCTTTACTTGTATGACTTCAATGTAACAGCAAGATATGTCCAACGGTAAACAAACTATTTGTCAAGTGACACCAGAACGTCAAACGTCTAAGCGTCTTCATAACAGTAAACTCTATGACATCCTAGTAGTACATTAGTTCCTAAGTCATGAAAAAACTTCAACACCCGTTTGTAGAAAAGATCAGAGCAGCCGCCTAGGTGCACGGTGGGGGACCGGCCCAGTCATGGTGGGACATCCTCGTCCGTAGTGTCGATGAAAAAGAAAAGCATTAGAACACAAAATTAATTAATTATACCTGTTCACCATCGATGCAGGTACCGTGCTTGACGTTCTGAATACAGAGGATGATGTTGCAGCCCTGTCCAATGAAGTAACCAGCCTGTACAGAACAACCACGGCACCACTGCATGTGAAACTATCTATCCAGTATTGCATTGATAGTCTGTATCATTGCCTGTATAGTATTGACACTCTGTATTATTGTCTGTATTGCATTGACACTCCGAATCCTGCCTACTATGGATCTAAAGAATCAATCCTAAGACTGCGCTAAAAGTATACGAGACTTGAGATATTTTGAAAATGTTTAATGTCGTACTTAAACATTGCAGTTTAGGTGGCGCTAGGCCAGATTAGACTAGCAGACTATCAGCCCGAGCAGTGTTCCAACAGACAATGCATTGCTAGGCCCAAAGCGGCATTGCGACGGAAGGTTTGCCAGCGGTCCAATCGTCAGTTTCTGAGTTCTGTTTTCACAAATATAATTTTCTCAGGTTTTTACCGATTCGCAAATGCGCCAAAATAATACATACACCAAGGTTTCATGTTCTATAGTAGTTACAGAGTAAATTTACTGCTGGCTCACTGACGTGGGTCAAGGCCTTGAAGGGCATACCTCTATCATGCTCGTCATGGCGCGCGTGTCCTCCGTGATGACGTACATCAGCAGCTGACAGCTGTCCTTGAGGGTCGCCTCCACCGGGATGTAGCGCGCGCTCCACTCGGGCAGCTGGGGGTTGTAGTACGACACGCCGTGCTTCCTGTAACGAAGCGGAACGTACTAAATACAGTTGGGGGTTGTAGTACAACACCTCCTGCAACCAAGTGAAGCGTACTAAATATAATCCACATCCCATACTTTCAAAAGTTAACTGTGCAGGGTAAAATTTAGCAGTGATAGTACGCCAAAAATGGTTAGATGCAAATTGTACGCTTAATTTGGAATGGACAGGCGCAGCATTACGCGAAAAAATCGACTATGGTGGCGTAGGCAAGCATGATTTTTAAAGGCTGAGGAGTTGCACTACGCCTGTCTTAGAAGGAGCAAGCCTGATGCTACGTATGTTTTATCAGGCATAAACTTGATCCTGCAAATGTCAATCTAATGACCGTGATGCTTCCCAGCCTCCTAACGAGTCTGCTTTCTACCGCTCTTGATTTGTTCCCTGCTACAGGGATAAATTCATTTCCGAGGCTTCTACAAGTTACAAGGACAAACCGTTAAAATCTCAATCGAAATAAAATCAAACCCTGCATAAAAATTCTTCTAAGAACGTGAATACAAAAAATACCACGCACTTAAAAATACAGCTTTGAGCACAAATACCACAATGAATATTGTAATATTTGCACTACGCCTGCGACTGAAGACATTACACCACCGCTCTCAGCCAATCAGAGCTCAGATAAGAATATCACTGCCAGCCAATGAGAACTGACATGAGAATGGGGATGGCCTGGTCGTCGCGCCAACGTGAGACGCCACAGCTGCCGCCGAGGAAGAGATCTCGTCGGCGTGTTACTTCTGAGTCTAGCCTGCGGTACGTCTGACCCCCCCGCACCCACGCTGCACCACAGCACCACATGCTAGCACCCACGCTGCACCACACACTAGCACCCACGCTGCACCAAAGCACCATAGACGACTAGCACCATACACTAGCATCACAGCGTCATAGACTGCACCACATCAAAGCACCATATACTGCACTACAGCAACATAGAGAGGCACAGACTGCAGTGTCGACACAACCATTTCGTATCTGCAGAAGATCTTTCAAGAATGCATCGTCAGTTACATGCAATCAAGAAACTGACTTATGGAGATGTTATTGAAGAAATAAGGTAATAAAGGTATTTCCACACACACGGGCTACTTCCACCCTTACAGAGTTAGCAACGAGGTAATCCGTAAGACAAAGCGTACTGAAGACAGATTACAGGGTAGTCAAAAAGAAGAAGAGCTACCTGATAATTTGCTGGGAAGTCTGGATAGTGCATACCACGCTCGCTGTATCACGCCTCGCTTCTGAAAGCGGACAACAGTAAGTTGTCCGCGGAATTTATTGTAGAAATATATCCAGGAGAGATTTAGAATACAATCAAGAAGTCAAACGTGCAACAGCCTATATGTACAACAGTGCTATATATGTAAGCAAAAACCTGTTATGCTAAGCCATCTCAAGATTAATCTTGTCCCAAAGTTTCTTTCCGTCAGCATCTCTAAATCAATGAAAAGTAATTGATGAAGCATCAAGAAATACCTCAAGTATTCGATCAGCTGTATGCGTACAGAAAGCCATATAAGGACATGAACATGCCTGATGTCTAAACTCGCTGAGCAGACAGCAGAACTCCTCAAACGTGAAGGTTCGCTCGTCAGTGGATGAATCAATGGAAGGAGGTCCATCTGGGGCGGAGGTAGGGAGAGAGACGGGGGGTGAGGACACAGATAGGGGCAGATCCTCATCCGTTAAGGTCCTAAACGCCAGCCGCACCTATAGAACAGAAAACTGACGTTTAATAAAGAAACTAAACAAAAAATATTCTTGCAAATATTAAGATCATTGTAATTACGATACCGTCAGTCAAAAATGCAGCTTAACAATTGATTTTGGTTATAGTGAAAGTTAAGCACGTAAAATTAAAATTACTCAAATTTGATCAAGTAACCGAGTTCACACGCCTAAAGTGAAGGCTTTTAAAGAGAATACTTATGGTTAGTACATAACAAAACAACAAGGAAAGGAATGAAGAGGAATTAACACACAGATGACCCAAAAAGTGAAACTGGCATTAAATGGTTAAAAGGACTCACATCCGCCCAGTTGAGCCTCTTGGCTTCCTGTGTGTCGATTGTCTTGAAGACATCGCGGGTTTTACTGCACACACAGATTTTATTTTTTAAACTCAACATAGATCACTTTGGAACAAAAATTGCTGTAATTTTCAATATTAGATCATTTTCTTCATTCGGCTTGCAGTGCGCTAAAGTACTAGCATAACACATTCAATTAAGGCTCGCTAGAACAATGTAACAGATCACGCTACGGTACTCTGCTTCGCATATCCTCAAAATATCATATACCGGTACACACAACAAAATCCGCTCAAAATAATCATACCATACTGAAAATTGACTCGCACCAGATTCAAAGGGGATTCTTTTGCACCAAAAACCTCTCGATATATCGGTACTCAAAAAAGATTCTCAATGAAGACCCAAAGTTAAACGACTCACAAGAGCTCGTTGGCAACGCGTGCGTGGGGAAACTTGACTTGCTGAGTGCCATCCTCTATCGTCAGATCTGACACCTTGATGCCCTAAAACAGCAAATACAAAACCATCCAAAATAAGACGAAGCAATTACATGTAAGCCAGTTTCATTCATTGGCGAATGGTGAATTTTATCCCGGGGAAGCGATTTCTCTTGCTTTCGGTAATGTTAAGGATAAAATAAAGAAAAATAATTGAAATATATTTGATTACAAAGCATTTAAAAACAAACCTTCAACAACTTATGATTTACAATTCTTTAAAAACCTATTACAATAATTAAAGCGTCATTTACTTAATTTTGATGACAGTAATTACCTCCAGGGTTAAAAAGCGCACACTGACAATATGAAGCATAAAGTTACATGGCCTTGAATCAGAGCAGTCCTCGGTGTGACCCAGTAATACCTGCTTGCAGATCTTCTTGGTGCAGTCGAGCGCGACCTTGATGTCGGTGTAAACGGGGATAGACATTCGCTCCACAAGATCGGTCAAGTAGGCGTGACTGCGATCTAGGTCGTCCAGCTCACTGACGCACAGAAAAAAAAAAAATAATAATAAATCGCTTCAAATATTAAATGCACTCAAATGCTTATTCGTCAATAGAAGCTTTGTTCCATAGCTATGTGCCCCCCTGCAGGCCGGAAGAACAAAGAATTGGCTTGCAGCCCAGTGCTCCCCGGGCAAGTCGCAAAGGGCGACTAAAGAAGAGGGAGCGGTTCCGTGCGGGCTCCCTTGCACACAACCGGACTGTATACAGTCCTTGTGCTAAACTACAAAAAACAAACAAAAACAAACCATAGCCGTGTCTAATTCTACAGCAACATGTAGCCCTGTCAATGTGTTCAGCTCACATTATTACAAGCTCGTCTATTTAAATATTTATTAGTCAAGTTGAATGCGTATTGCCTAGAACAAGCGCAGAGTAGACAGCCTTGCCTCTGCTGCAACAGCTCCTCGTAGATAACGACCGGCGCCTGAAACCGACGTATGATGAGCACCAGCTGCCTCCCGCACCCTTCAACACACCGCACGCCAATTTTCACAGCGACGTTCTCAATTTGTCCACCTCATATAACTATAGCCTACTTCTCGCAGCATTCCCCTTAAATTTTAAGTAAATAATCATATGACTTCAATGACATCAGGATTTAAAAATCATTCTGAACAAAGCTCAAAGACCAAACACTAAGCCATAAATGGTAGGGCTTGCTATACGATAACTTTAAAAAACAAGATTTGCTACGAAGACGCTTTACCAGGAAATAAAAAAAATCTTCAACTTCACATAAGTCAGTCAGTGGGACTGGCACATAATTAATTGCCATCAAAATGCATATCTCAAGTATCTGATCTATGAAAAAACTGAATCTAAAACTTAAGCACTATCTATGTTATCAAAACCTGTATCGGCAACTTTATAATACTGGATAAGGACAGGGAACATTGGAAAAGATGTTGAGTAGAACGGCAATTAATCCAATTATCAGATAAAAATGATAAAAAAGGGAAAGAAAGGAGATCGAAGACGATATTTACTAGAGGGGCGCGTCGAACCTGCCAAATAAGCAGCCTCCACCATTGATGCAGTGGAGCGCGTCACGTTGTCAATGACAAACAGCAACAGCTCAGCAGTCTAGACAAACAAAGAACTGTGTAGATCATCACAGAACTTTTGTCAGCGACAGTATTATGGTCTAAAAAGTCTAAGACATCAGTACAAAGACTACAAGCAGGCTGATAGTTAAATTAAACATTTTCATAAGAGTTTATTCTAGTTTGGCAAATGATACCGTAGCATTCAAAATCACAACAAAAAAGGTACAGCTCTAGTATCCTTCAGAAATAATTTTAAAATGATACATTTTTACAGCAGATTTCAGTGTAATTTCAAGTTTTTAAGCATTTCAAGCATTTCAAGTTTTTAGTAGCACTAAAAGTCAATATTAATTGCATATTATATTGAACTAACTAATGAAATTTATAAGGTCAGATATGGAACACGAGAGATATCTCACTTGCTTGGCCTGGTCCTCAATGTCCATCAGCTCAGGGCGCCAATTTGTCACTTGCTGAAAGAATCAAACACGACTAGCAGCTACACAGTACAATTGAATCAAACAAAAATGTGCCAAAAAAGTCATCAAAAGATTTGTTTTTCCCCCAGGCCTTATTTTTTTCTCAAAACAAATCCAGTCAACTGTCCCTTTGGGTGCACTGAAATATATTACACTGACTGCTCTGTTCATCATCATAGTAAGTGAACTTTTAAGGACAAAGGATCAATAAACAATTTACCAACGGATTGAGATCGCCAAAGGAAAGAAATTTAGTCCACTGCCAACTAAATCTTTTTTTAGCGATTTTGGTCATCGACAAATATCAAGGTCATCGACAAATATCAATCACAAATATCCTCGACAAAGAAATCAAGCAAGGTAATAAGGTACGTAGAGGGTTATAGAAATAGGCCATATATAAAAGGTTATAGAAGATGGTTATACGTACAGGGTTATAGAAGGTGATTTCGTTCTGTTTGAGGAAGGGAATGGCCACGTCGCTGCGCCATGTGGTGGGGTTGCATGAACCTCCCAGAAACACTGCACACCCCACAGCAACACACAACTTGAAAACTAACAAAAAGCCACCGCAAATGATTTTTTGCATGGTATGTAATAAATATTCAAATCACACTGGTACGAAAAACCATGTAGGCCACACGGCAGATGAAAATCATTTCAATACGCAAAACAAAACTTGAGTAAAATTAACAGTAATCGACAGCATTAAATCATATCTTTGAAAAAGAATCCATGCCATAAGAAAAATAACCTGAGGCTCGTGAAATCATTCAGCAATTATGTATTTATTTTCTTGTAATTATTTTAAACTTTAACAGAAAATGCTTTTTTAACCAAAAACCAACATTAGAGATGAAAAAAGTTACTGACCTTGGAACCTGGCAGCATGACCTAAAACAGGCAAACACAATATGCTTAAAAAAGAAAACAACTCCAAAGAAAAAGAATTGTAAAATATATTAAATACACGATCCCAGAACGTACAGTAATTTCATCTTCAAAATACTCAAACTAAACTATGCTTGAATGTTCATTATCAGAATTGCATTAGAGGTCGGAATCAAGCTAACCGTAGGATATTTTGTCCAAAAACAATGAAAGTATAAATAAAGGCTTCTTGGAAAACCAATCGTATGGCCTCACTGCATGTGCTTGGAAGGTCGATTGAAGAAAAAGAATTGGGGTTCAAAACTGTAAAAATGTGTTAAACCTGAGAATCGTCGCTGCATTCGCCGTTCCTCAAGGTCCATGATCGCTCTTTCCCTAAACTGAGACCTGGGTTGCGTGCCTGCGACACTGCGAGGCAAACAGAGCGGCTATACTTCAGGGCAGATAGCAACTATACTACAGAGCATAAATACGGAAATCATACTGTAGGGCATAAATATAGCGACTATACAACGGGGCATAAACAGCAACTATACCGCGGAACATTTATAACATCTATATTGCACACTGCAGGCATAAGCAGTACATATACATTTCTAGCAGAATGTATGGTAGACAATATATCAGTAGCATAATAATATTCTAAGTTGATAAATAAATTTCACACAGAACTGCGCAATCTTGCAAAAGTTTTGCAATACTCATCGTTAAAAATTACACTTTCTTTTCGAATTTAGTACAACAAGTTTAGAACGATGCATTAGAAGTAGGCCTGGAGCAGATGACTATTAAATGAAGCGGCACCAGCAAATGGAACCTAGACTGACTTGCGTCTGTAATGTTCCTGTAGTTCGGTGACGAGGAGACAGAATTCACCAAACGTGATGTGATCGTACGGGGTTCTCTCGGCTTGCTCACACGCGCAGTGAACCAGCTCGTTGACTGCAGGCGCATTAAACGAGCAGTGATTCAGCTCATTTATTAAGCTTATAATGGACTGAGAACTGAACACAAACTGAACAATAGAGGCAGAATATTATTAAAGGAGGCATCGAATTAATAGTAGGCACATTTGAAGAGGACATTTCGGTTGATATATAAATAATTTTCACATAAGAATGACTAAATTAAAGACTCGGGCATTGATTCCGAAAATAGACAGTTCCTTAACAAAACATGTGGCAGTGCACCAGCCCGCTGAATGAAAAGAATTCTTATACGCTCATCAGTAAGCTAAAATCACAAGGAAGTCACTTCGGCTAAAGTGACAGTCAACATGTCAAGTAAACTATTTATACATCAAGAATGGCTCATATCTTTACACAATTATTCGAGTCTAAACATTGCGACACGACCCAGTTTAAATTCATTGCGCCACTCAGATTTGAGCAAATCACGCATCGAGTTTGGAACGCCAAAATTACTTTGAGACTGAGTGGGAAAGAGCTGAATGCTGTTCAGAAGTGGGCGTATGAGCGCCTGTCGTAGTACACCGATCTGATCGGCCTTTGTCCTGAATACCTCCCACAGAGCTCTGAAACATATGGAAAACAAAATTGGCTTAATTCAATCATAGAACTTAAAACTGAAAATTGGAATCAGAAGTTAACACATTGCAGGCATACTTAATATACAGCTCCAAATGTCAAATTAATCGGAAATGAAACCCTTTAGAAACCCCGTTCACTTAAAATCAAATAACAAAGTACCGTATGTTAATAAATGTGCTCTGTAAAAATTAAATAATTCATCAATTATAGTTAAGGTAGCAGGACCTAACAAAATTAATTAAATATTCAATATTAATTTTGATTAGTCATTATTGATAATTTAATATTAGTTTTAATTCCGAAAATCCATCACGGAGCAGATCGGGGCCTACCGAGTCATCTTAATACAATACTAATCTGGGCCTTTCCCCCGCCCCCCAAAATAGGCCCATCAGTTCGGTCCTATTCATAACCTTACCTGGTTTTTTCGCCGAAAACTGGGGGATTAGCTAGTGTTGAGGTTGAGAAGCTTTGGGTCAGCTGTGGTTTAGACGTCATCGCGCGATCCAATCTTCAACGCAGCGCGCAAGCAGACCGCTCAATACCTAAACCCGGGTTCGGGCCAACCACAACCCAACCCAACCCAACCACAACCTAACCCGTCTCAACCAAAACCCGACAGAACCCCAGCCACCGGACAGTTCCTGCATGCCATGGCTGGCGAGCTAACCATCCGTGACCGCCACCTATTTTTAGCGCTGACGTAATGACACGCGGTTGAAAATAGACATTACGTCATAGGTCAACAGTGCGCCATTGGAGGACGGCGTGGGATAGGGGTCTATAAATAGCTCATTGATTGATAGCTGGTTGCACAACATCCGGTCAAACAAGCACCTGCTAGCTCGACCTAACCTAGCGAGATCTTGCTTCTTTATTGAGCGATTTATAAGTTTCTTATTAATAAACACTAGTGTAAAAGAAGTGCAGGTCCAGGACAATAATTATAAATTTTTGAAAATAAAATAATTACTGTGGACCTACTTATTATTTTAGAGGACTACATTTTGATTTCGAAAATGTACATTTTGATTTAGAAAAAATACTATGCGAAAATCGCCAGAATTTTTTTTGCATTTACTCATAGTCGAATATGATATAGCTTCGGATAATCAATTCTTCAATAGTCCAGCAACCATTCTTAACAGGCAAACGGCACTGGAATGACAAAACAGTAACTCAAAAATAACTCATGCAACTAGTTGTTGAAAACTCTAAATGCTTGATAAAACATTATAAATGAAAAAAATAAGCAAATTATATAATCATGCAATATATGCGTCAGTGCCGATTTTTAAAGATCATAATTCAAAACTCTTGTCAATCTTCAGCGGAGCAAATAATCGTATCGCGTTCATTCTAAGGAGACAGAAACAAGCCAACAGATTAACGAATATCACCCTCAAAATAATACCTTAATAATTCTCGCAGCAATTACAGCTTTCATTTTTTGTATCAATGACCGATACAAATCAGCGGATCAGTTAACCTGTCACGACTACAAATAATATAAGCTTAATAAACTGATTACTAAGCTAAACATTTGCACGAATGGAAGAAGCAATGACCAATTGTTCCGAAATAGCAAAGTACAATAAGCTTTCACCAGAAGGTAAGACCACCACTTATGCCTGGTTGACTGAAACACTGTTTGAATTAATACGATCAAGCTGAAGAAAGAAATCAGCTAAAAATATTGTGGTCTATTCAAGAAGATTTGTTTCATGATAGCAGCAATTCAACAGAAAATAAAGAAATTGCACACGGAGGGGTAGTAATTTAACTTGAAAAGAAACATTATACAGAAAAAGATGCCACAGAACCTGGCATCAATAATTATCATTGCTTAGCTGAAACTGAAACAGTCATTGAACTCACAACCTCATGATCAACAATTATGGGGGTAGCGATACAATAAACTAAATATTATTAATTACTTATATCCAGTTGTTCAATTGAGTCTAAATTTTAATTCTAGATCAAGAACTTAGCAGCCAATCGTATCAAATGAAATACATCCGATAGTATTGTCTCACTACTCCGATTGACCGGACAGATGAAGTCATGATCTTGTATAAAAATTAAGTCATGATCTCGGATTAAAATTTGAACCCTTTATTGAACACCGGACATTAAGGCTAGCATTAATTAAATAGATAATCTTCTAAAGAGCAGCGGTGTTAATTAATACTATTTCATCTTATTTGCACGTGTGCAGCTGCTACGATCATGCTATGCTACACAAACAACAATAACTGATAATAATCAAAGCAGTCGCACATTGAACAGCAGCAGACCATCAACGCTCCCATGAATGGAGTTAATTCATGGAAGGTGTCGCAGATTCGGATGAATTATCTCGAGGGCGGTGTCGCGGTATCAAATGGATTATCTCGAGGGCGGTGTCGCGGTATCAAATGAATTATCTCGAGGGCGGTGTCGCGGTATCAAATGAATTATCTCGAGGGCGGTGTCGCGGTATCAAATGAATTAACTCGAGGGCAGTGTCGTAGTGTCAAATGAATTATCTCGAGGGCGGTGTCACAGTGTCGGATAAATTATCTCGAGGGTGGTGTCGCAGTGTCAGATAGATTATTTAGTGGGCGGTGTCGCAGCGTGGGAGGCAGAGCTGAAGTATCGGTAGGCGATGGTCACGATGGCTGCCACTGCGAGAGGAATGAGCCAGCTCAGCCACGAACTGTAAACGAGCAGCCGAATATGATAGAATAATACATAATAGCGCATAGAATAATGCACAATATGCATAGCAAATGCATAACGTACAGCATAGTGCATATATAACTGCGCAACATAAGCAACTGAACCAACAACTCCATAACTAGCTGAACAAATGACAAGTCAAGTAATTTACTAACTTCATTATTTCGTACTCAAAATTTACTCGACAAAAGCACTAATATAACAATAAAACCAACTTAATTATTTTGTACTCAAAATTTACTCGACAACAGCACTAATTAATATAATCATAAAACCACACAGCGTGCCATCGATCATGAAAAATAGCATTACAGAAATCTTGATACAAGCAAGAGACTTCAAGAAGCAGCAGCTACAAATAAAAGCCTTGTAACTTGTAATTAGTAGCAACTGCAAAAACAACAACACCTTAATCCTGAGCTGGTGTACAAATCGATTTGTTAAGCTCTGCGCGGAGTCAATATATTAAACGGGCCGCTTTTAAAATTACAATCAGCGACACTAATTCAACTGCTATCCGGAACCAACAACCCAAACCTAACCAAATAAGAACATCATGTTCAAAAAATTAACAGAAACAGTTTCGATGCTAAAAACAGTCAAATACTAACAACTATTATTATACTAATTACCAGCACAATCTGATATCATAACAATTTCAAATATACCAACGTCGTGAAGATTCTCGATAATTCATCTGAACCAAAGCAAGGAGGTTGGTCATAGACAGACTAAAAGTACTAGAGTAAGAAACCAGTCGAGTCATATACAAAGCATATATAGCATATACAAGTCATATATTCAGATGTAAAGAAATAAACGATTGCGCAAGTTTCACTAAATATTATAATTTAATTAAGCACGTTTCAATTAAGGCAGTTAAAGTTAGCAGTAAGCATGGCAACTATTAATGAGTTATGCTGCAAAAAAAATTGTCACGGTACTACACGATACGGTGTACACGGTACCAAGCGTTGAAAGTCAAAGGCCCAGAATTGGACATTACACCAGACCTTTCAGCCTGTCCTCCTGATCCAGACTTCTTATCATCCTTCTCCTATCAACAACAACAAACAATTTTTTTCACATTGCACAAATACGTTTTAAATCACTATCGTAGCCCACTTTAGCATAATTACAATATCGTCCCAAATACATGTTTGTCATCAAAAAAGCCAATATCAGTCATCGTGCAGCTAGAAAAAGAGATTTAACATCAGAAAGAAATCAGTATCTAAAATACTACGTTATTTGTAGATAGAATAAAACTTCAAATCTTGTCATACACATACAAAGTCCGCACCCAACAGATACATGTAGCTTTGTCATCCTCTATAACTACGGTCGCTAGATAACGAAACAGACAAAAAAAAGTATTTTTTGCCGTTTTCATAGTATTTGAATTTCGAACTTACTTTTGAAGCAGAACCCTTTTTCTTGTCATCCTGTAAACAATATTCAAAAATAATTTAATTGGTAACCAAACTATGTATATATTATAATGATCTTAAATTTATTCCATACTAAAAAACTGTAATCAGTGTCATTCAAACCGGACTAATCCATCTACATTTACACGTACCTGATCCAGATATAGGTGCATATTAAAAGTATCGCAGCACCATTGAACCCACAAAGAATGATTGCAATAGCTTACAACCAAATTTGAAACTGCGCAACATTTTCATGAGACAACTCTATGAGCTATAAATATGTCACAATGATCAAGCAGTAATTAGAGAACTAAAATTTGTTCAATAAATGGAAACACTGCAGACCTCGTGCAAGTCTCCTATTTCATATTTCTTCATCAGTTCGCGCGCATCAGTCGAATGGCCGACGTCTTCAAACGCGTCTGTCGCATCCTTTCCTATCACACAACACACGTCCACACAATATTCAAACGCGTCTGTCGCATCCTTTCCTATCACACAACACACACGTCCACACAATATTCAAACCCATCTGATGATGATGCAGACTTGGATCTGTAACGATATTGACTGATGCCTTCACTGCCTCAACTCACTGAGCAGTACCATGACTATTACGGTCACACGGTTGTGCCATAAATTATTATTCATTTAGTCAAATCTATTGCGAAACATTGTTGCAGTCGAGTGACGTAGTCTTATCCTAGACCTAAAATATAGTGCCGAGTAAGACTGTCAGATTTACCATCATATACGATAAACTCGAACAAGCTCTCTAACCGTTAGTTCTAAACTTTATACTTTCGAAATGTATTAAATATAAATTATTTTGCAACATCAAAGGGTGGTTAACAACACACTGACCTGCCTGTTCCAACAACACCTCCTCGCCCCCAGGGTGCTGCAAAACAACATTACGTAAATAAACCAAACGGCTATTAAACGGGGGGGGGTAGGGGGAGGGGCAACTAAAAACATACTTGTTACAGTACTTAAACAAGGCGCAGAGTCAGGCACTAGTCTATTAGGCTACTAACTTTTTATATTATAACAAAAGGTGTAACATCATGTAATCGGTACAAGCAATGCTTTTAATGTGTTAGAAAAGCTGACAACATGTAATCGATAAAAGTATGGGGCTACAAGAACCATGTCTAAAATTAAAACATAGCCTAAAAGCAGTCGCGCTTTGCCGCGGGGTCCATAAATAGGCGTACCTCGGCAGCAAACTTGGTGACGTCGTAGACTTTCTCATGCACGACCACCCAGAGCGAGTTTGCGTCAGAATGCGCCGCCACTTCCTCCAGCCGATACTTCTTGTGCGCCCTCGCTGCCATCGCCGGAAACTACAGCCGAAAATTAATCAATTAACTAGATAATTAATTAGGCCCCTAATCCTTCATAGATACTAAAAGGTACTCCGCCCTGCAAGAAATCTAGACATTAGCATGAAATCAAGGTACATCGCTAGGGTCAAGGCCAACGATGGCCAATCATCGTGTTCAACGTTTTCATTAATGCGTTAATACGTTATCATCGTTTTTTTAAATTCCAAATATTTTTAGCTCATTGCGCCCTAATCCTTCGATGGCTTTTTTAAAGCTTATGCGTACAATATACAGACTTACCGACATGTAGGCCTACATGCATGCAGCCGCAGCTCCGTGTATTTAATAGGCCGAATAAATTACAGTAGCTGCAGTACTATAGCCGGTTTAAGGTTATAAACTTTGATCACTGCACGTGACCACGGTAATTAGGCCTATTAGTTTCTGTGTTTGGTCATTTACTGGAACACTTCTAAGAACATTTTCTAATTGTGAAGCTATGCTTTTATTACACATGAACTTACATACAAAATTATCAATCTACAACGTTTTATAAATACAAGAAGACCCAGCCTAATTGTGCGAACAATAAAATCAAATCAATATCCTTTCCTATACGCGATGGGCCCAACATTTGTCGTAGGACGATGGGACACATTATCTATCACACCTCTACCTCAAAGACATGCAAAGCATACAAAGCTATGCTGATGGGACTAATTTCAACTTTATAAGACAAGGCAAGGTGTTAAATATACAAAAATATGCTCTGTACTGAAGTTTATCGGAAAGCCATGAAACAGATACGCATGTTACATGTAAGTCTTCAAACATCTTCATATGTATTATGTACAAAATTAGACTGTATAGGCACTCGGAATATGACAGTGTGAAGAAAGCATCCACACCAGCATAATAAGCCTATATTTAAATCGAGAATATCGATAACGTTGAGCAGCCACTGCAAGTACACGCAGGCAGCAGACATGCAACTCATGCACTCCTAAACTTAGCTCCTAACCAAAGGCTGTTCAATCACTGGAATATAAACTCAACCATTATTGGATAACAACTACCGTTTTTAAAAATCATTGCTGCCCCAAAGACATGCGGAGGCATAGGCTAAGTAATTTTGAACGATAAAAGTGGATGGGTGAACTTTGGAAAATATTGAGGGAGGGAGTTAGAAGGGATGTTTGGTTTAGGGGCATGAAAGGACCCTTCCATCACTCTGCTACAAAACGGTCACTATAAATCCACTAAAATATCACAAATGAAACACTGCAGATATCTGAACAACAAAAGTAAAAATTTTATCCGTTGGTCAAGTCTGATAGTTTTTACCAGGGATAGGTTGGCCATAGAATTTTCTCAGATCTAGGTCACTTTGTATGCCCGCGCTAAATATCACTGGTGAGATCTAGATCGGTTCAGAAGCCAGCGCTAAATACTATTGGTCAGATACAGGTCGGGCGAGATCCACGCAAACATTGAGGCCGGGTTTTTCTATCAAGTGTTACAATTTAAATCCAAGATTTATATCCGCATAACCAATCACATGACGTTAAATAAATCCTAAATGAAGCTTTAAAATACTAAAAGTGGGTGATATGACGTCATGACCTATGATTAAATTATAACACTCGATGGGAAAACCTGGTCTAAATATTACTCGTCAGATCTAGTTCGATTTCATGGCCAGCAGGAGCGAAGGCATCAGCGGGGAGGGTGGTCAGGCTGAAGCCAGACGCAGACTCGGTGTCCGAGGTCCCGCCCTCAGACGCCCGCTCCGTCTGGAGGGGCGCCGGGGGCAGGCTGGGGGGGGTGACTCGCCGCCGGCCCGCGGAGAGGGGGCCTTGCGCCCCCCCTGGCCGCTTGGAGGGAGATACGTCGTCGGAGAGGCGCGCCACGGCAGCGGGGGGGACCGGGGTGTGAGAGAAAGTGCTGAGAGTGGGGCGCCTCGCCTCCACCTCCTCATCTACAAATACAGAGTTCAGAGTCAATCAAATCAGAGTCAATACTGCCATATTTTAGTTCATTTCTTGAGCAACTTAATCCCACTCATAAGTGCAGACTTGGAAAATTCAGCTGCGAAATCATACATCAACATAAGAACTACCTAAACCATTATACACTATTAGTATACGATTATAATTATCATAATTCCAACTATTTTCTGTAGTTACATTTATTCACCAAGCAATAGGGGCCTACAGTTCAGTTAAAAACATGAATTGAAAAACTCCACCTTATTAGCGACAAACAACGTGGAGAAAAAGTTTTTGACAGACCTTCGGTATAGGCAGAGTTGTATTTGCCGCCATTCTTTTGTATCCAATGCGCGATGCACTTGTGTAGGAAGATGTATTGGTTCTGCAGGCAGATCATGGTGTCAAAACATGAATTAATGCATAATTAGTATATAATTTTATTTAAAATAACCAATATAACAAAGCACTTATTTTAATTCTTCCGCTTTAAATCTGAATGAAAGAATTCATCACTTCATTGCTAGTTTTAAATCATTAGCATAAAAAATCTAGCATTAACAGTAATAAAAATCTAAAAGAAATAAACTATAAAACTATGTATGGCAGAATTCATATTGTAAAAAATTTGGGGACAAGAAACAATATGGCTGTCAGTTTTGATGACGCTAGCTATACGCCGTGAGCTGGACCAAGTCCCAGGCTCTATGGATACCTCAGTTTGAACCATGCTGACGCGGTTGAGTCGCAGCCTGTAGACGGTCCCAAATACGTCCGCCGTGTTTGTGTCCTCCATCTGTCTCAGCAGAGTGTCCAGCGCGATAAACGTCCCACTCCGACCCACGCCCGCACTGAATCCCACATCCCAACAAAACCTTCAGGCGTAGCGCAACTATTTCTTTCGCCAAAAAATTCTCTAATATCGTCAACACTTTATCCAATTCCAGCAAATGCATGCCATGCATAGCATCATTCCAATTCATTTATCAGTTGTTATGCATTTGCTTCAATAAAAATTTGATTCAAATAATGTCATTAAATTGGTGCTTGCCAATGGCGTAAAATGTCCTAAGACGCCGAAATGGACATCAAACAAACTCATTGAACTCATAATTATATATCATGAATTAAAATTTTAAAAATCACTATTAAGAAAAGAACAAGTTTGAGAGAGAATTAATTTTCCACAAATTCAATGCCAATTCAGACAATCACAATTTGCTTAGATGTGACCCCATATTTTTAAAAATACGTTATAGCTACACAAAAAGGCCCCCAAATCCCCCTCACCTGCAGTGCACAACGATGGGTTTGAGCCCCCCTCCCCCTGACTTGGACAATTCTTCGTCCGCCACCTCAATAAAGCGCAGCAGGGATGCGGGGTCGCTCGGAACGTCCATGTCCGCCCATATGTGGTAGTGCAGGTGTTTCAGCTGCTTGACCTGCTGACCCTGATAACAGCCAACCAAAATTCATGACCGTAAACGCTAGCCAATAGGGATCGACCGTGCATAGAACAAGTAAATAGTGATAGGTGGTTGTTGAAGTGCTGGTTGTCAGTCATATAACAACAATTATTGAGGTCTGATCGATAGCTCCAGCAGGACGATGCAAAAAACTGCATTCAATTCTTTATATGCCTTCTGGAATACTTGTATGCCTGAAAAGCTCCGATCTTCCAAACATAGATACACGGCTATCATAGATATCTGCAACAATATTGTAATAATTATACACTCACAAAATCATTCATGAGCCTATCGTAAATCATCATTTACAGACATCTAAACTCAACATAGATGAACCGACCATAGATATCTGCACTGATAATTGATATGAGCACTAACTATAGATATCTGCACTGACCATAGATATTTGAATGTCGCGTATGCACCACTCGTCGCTGAGCTGTTCGCGCGTGACCCTGACCTGAAGGTCACCGTAGACGACAGGGTCAGAGGTCAGGGGCCAGTAGTGATCACACTTGTTCTGCGCAACAACAACAATCGCAGATCAACTGCAAATATACAATGTCTAAAAACTTTATTGAACCAATATCTAAGAAGGAGTGATATACAGACAGGCTGAATAACGAAACTCTTTGCTGTCATTATAGAGGCATATAGGAAATTGATGAAATAGCAAAGCCAAAATACAACTTAATTAACAAAGTCAATATAATACTAACAGCAATCATATTGAATTCATTTCGTCTCCATAATTTATGATGTGTCGTAATAGTGATTTTGTTCCTATCGTACACTATAAAATTATACAAGGCTATTTACATTCCAGCCCAAAAATATAACCTATATAAACAATACAACAATACAATATCCCAAAAATATTGTGAATTTCCCAAAGTTAGTGCTCATATCAAAAACACTTACATATAAT
>JAQIWG010002294.1:0-20831 GCA_034695025.1 Chamaedrilus cognettii | reverse complement strand
CCCCAAACCCCCCCCCCCCCCCCCCCGCGCTCGTGAGTTTTGATGAAAAATAAACCATAGGGGCCTAGTCGTTTGTTGGATACGACAGACTGACAGAAGCTTGAGCCTCCGGAGTTTGAATTAAGGCTGAAACCGCTAACCGCTACTGATGCATGGATGCGTGCACTTACTGCCGGTTGCTAGACTTCATTTAAAGTGCGATTTTATTTTGTAGTCCGAATTAACCAATGAAAACCTACGAGAGAATTGTATCGAACAATCTGATTGGTTAATTCGGACTACAAAATTAAATCGCACTTCAAATCGAAATCGAGCAACCGGCAGTTACAGTCCTGATCCCCCGTGACGTCACTAGACGCTGACAGTAGGCTTACGACTCTAAACCCATTACTGTTATTATTATTATTAATTACAGGCATTATTGGGCCTGATAAGCTTGATTCCTCAGCTTTGAATTTTTTTGGAAATCTAATAACGTTTATTATATAGGGCGAAGTGTGCGGTGTAACTTGTTCTCACGGACCACAGGATGCTACAGAGAATGTTCAAATCTGGAGCAGGGCTGTAACAGTCACACACGGTCAAACAACAAAAAATCAATACTCACCCTACAATACATGATTGTATATGAGCCTTACACCGGCATGCAATTTTATATCTAAGCAACGTGTATAGCTACCACAATCTAAACTAAGTAAAAAATGTTTTAGACAAAAAATTGTTGCAAATTATGCAACACAAAAACCCACAGGTCCCTACTGTAGGTTTTTGCTTTTGTTTTTTGTAGTTTAGGGACCGTCTGTAGCACACAAGGGCTATATACAGTCCGGTTCTGTGCAAGAGAGCCGGTGACACCGGCACAGAACCGTTCCCCCTTTTCTTTAGTCGCCTTTTACAACAAGCCCGGGGAGCTCTGGGCTGCAGGCCAATTCTTTGTTCCCTGGCCTGTAGGGGTACATACGAATGCTAACATCATTGATGCAAACATCATTAAGGGGAAGGCTGTTAGCCGGGGCTGGGGGGTAGAGCCAGAGTTTGTTACCCCTAATTCCAGGGGGCCCCTGCGATGACTCTGAACCGGTGTCATCATAGCTGTAACAGATTAAGTGTTGGCTTAATCGATCTTCCCTGAAGGCCTCTCAGCTCATGAAGTCGTGTGTCCGCCTGTGCTGGACGGCAAAGAACAGAATTATGATGATAACGGTGATGAAAACCAGCGTTCAGATTGTATGGTATTGTAACCATTATTTTACGAAGTGAGATTCAAAATCGAATGAAAAATTTGCGAAGACCACATACTAAATGAAGAAATCGATGGGGAAAACACGAAGTATTTATAACTGTCATCAAAATAAATAAAATTGACTTCTGTAAACATTTGGTTTCAAATTGTAAAACGGCGAAATTAATTGTTCAGCTCTGAAAATACAGCACTGTATGTGTATGGAAACCATATTTTAACCTATTTTTTGCAGCCACCGACAAAGTAACAGTGCTCATTAATGTCCAACAGTCAATTGACATAAGAATAATTATATCCTAATATGAAAATAATTATAATTATTATAGTGATCACTAAAACAGAGCTTCAACAATTGGTATAAAAAGCAAACCCAATACTTACAACTCTTATACACAATATCATTTCAAATTGATGCATCAGAGGAATGTGTTCCACAGCTCAAATCAACATAGAGAAAAACTGCAGACTAAACTACAAATGCTGACAGTGGAACAAATCAATAGAACAACAAGCCAAAATAAATAGTTGTTTCACGGAATGCCATTAGAGAGCCATTATTATTATTCACAGCTATAATGCTAAAAAAGGTGACGAGCTGTGACGCAGCAGGAGTGATGGTCCATCAGATCAGTGCTTGATGCCATTGTACAGCACGCTCTGAACAATCACATGTATTGCATACAATGGACATGCTGTCTACAACTATAGTCTGTGTTCAGAAATAATTAGCTTACTGAGACAACAACAAACCACAAAATAAATCATGATTGATTCTATACTTGATTCTATAAAATCTTACAACAATATAAGTCTACAACAAATCAGCCCATACAACATCACATAATAATTATCGCAGCAGCCAACAAAGATATAAATCAATGCCAGACACACTGCATTGTTGATGCGATGTTCATCAATATTGACTCTTCTCTGAAGACGAGGACTGCTATCAATACATCTACTACACACTTTGCGCGCATAGGAATCAGGCATTTACCTGCGCTTTTGGAAATGGAGGTGTGTAGGACATCTCAGGTAAGGTGGCACTACAATTGTTGACATACGTCAAACTTACTTTTGTACTCAATGCCCAGCCTAACAATTTTTTACTTATTGTTAATAGTCAACGTCAAGCTTTGACCCCATTCTTAACAGTCATTCTCCTGTCAATTATTAAAATGCTTTTCCAATGCTTTTCCATTTTAAACTTACCTTAACACTTCAAAGTCCCTCCCTACACCACGCCTCAGGGGGGTATTGCAATTCTGATTGGCTGACTGACTCCAAAACTGAAGAGGTGCTGGGAGATGTTGGGGTGTAGGGGGGGTTTAGATAAATCCCTGATAGACACCAGCGACCTACATATAGGCACTGAACACCAAACAACCGGTACACGGAGACAAACAGACCGACACAGACAAACAGACATACAGATAAGCCGACATAGCAAAGTATCTAGAACAACATACCGTAGAAAACTTAGCAAATGATAGTATTCCAGACAATGACAACAAACGACAGATTGCAGTAGATGCGAGATGGAGAAGAGGGCGAACCTTGTTGTTGGGGGGGGCTGTGTTGGCGTAGAGGGGGTGGACCAGCATGACGTCGAGCAGGTCGTTGTGTTCGACGAGTGATGTCACGCGGTAGTGCATGACGAGGTCTGTCAGGGTCTCGTGGATGTAGTATGGCTCTGCAAACCCGTAGCCCGTGCTCATGCGGTCGATCTTGCAGTGAACGACGCGCAGCTGGTCTGCACTCCTTTGAGTCGCACCACTGCTGCCTTCTGGCACCTCCATGCGACACCTGCGCAGCGCGGCAGCACACAGAGTCAGCCGCAGCTCTAGTGCTGGCCGGGCAGTCGTCACTTGTCAGATGAAGTGTCTGAAGCCTCTCAACTCTCACGCTTCGGTTTCAAATATGCGACTTTCTCAACATCCGAGCTCAAGACCATTAAACTGAGTAGATTAGTCACCGTTTGACTTTTACTTCTTTTGACTTAAGCGTCCCAGAGGCCGCTCTCGTAACACTTGGTTAACCACAGTTAGGAGTGATGTCGAGCCTCAAAACATCGGACTGTTCATCGATGTTCAGAAAGCCCAAGACAGGCAGAAGTGACGTGACATCTCCAATGCAGTGCAACGCTCAGCTGATGAGCATGTGACGACGACGACTTTTACTTTGTTGCATACGCACTGTGAATCCTAACCCCAATGGATGTCAAGCATTAGCGGAGGACAGAGAGACAGAACAAACGAAGGCCAGATAGAAGGACAGACAAACAAATGGCGCAAACAGAACAAATGGTCACAGCCACTGACACGATGGAGAGCGCGAAGCTGTCGGGTCCCCCATCACGACTGCGGCGGATGACGAAGGTGCCCTCGGCGCGTCCCCCCAGGCGTCGCTCAGCCTCCTCGCGGTGCAGGCGCCGGTCCAGCCAGGTCACCTCGCTCAGGTGCGGCACAGCGTCCAGGCCGCATAGCATCACGTCCAGCTCAGCAAGCAGCGCGTCTGGTGAGGTCGGGCGGCCGCGGCGCAGCCACGCATCTGCCTCGTCCAACACAAGGTTGAGGCTGGACTCAGACTCGCCTTGGTCTAGGAGTCGTCTGAGCACCAAGCAGCACCCTCTGCATCAAGCATCACCCCCGGCACCAAGCACTACCCGCAGCACAAAGCAATTCAACAACATTTCAGTATATAGAAGTTGGCAACAGCGCCTACATGTATCTTCTATTCAGACACAAAGTACAGAATAAACAAGGTCACAAAAAATCACACAGCAAAACACAAGCATACAAGAGCAAGTCTAGTCCTAATATTAGATGCACCGTTCAAATAGACTAGGCTACTATTATAAGGCACACACAGTTTCGTTTAGAATCAAAAAATCAGAGTCTAAATAATGTCTTGAAGACATCATTCATTAAATACTTGAAATTAGATATAACTTTATTTTCAGAGAAATTATATTTTCTGCATAACAATGCATAGTCTTTGTCCCAATTAGGAAGATAATTTAATGTCATTGTTCATATTATTAATGTTAACTAGAAAATTCAATCTTCGTACATCCACAATTAAACTCAAAGGCAAGCACCCTATATAATACTGACGCTGTCTAATAATGCTATTGTCAAATACATCAAATATTTTATGAAACGCTTGTGTGTGCACTCTATCGATGCTATTTAGATTTCGTTAACTCCAACCGAGCGCTTCAGCCAGAATCGATGAGCAAACATAGCACAGTTTGAGACAAATTTGCACCCATTTCGCTATATATAACACCTATTGCTCTGAAATATTTTTCTTTGTTGTACTGTTGGCAGAAAGTATAACAACTCCAAGATATATACAATACCTTTACAAAACAATAAATTTGCTGGGTCTGATTTTAAAGTTAGAGATGGTTGAGCTTAATTTAACTTTCAGTAATTTAGCAGTTAGCCCTAGATTGAGGGTTAGGCAAGGCTACTTCTTGAGGATGCTGAAGTGCTTCTCGTGCTGACTCAGTTCCCTGCAGGCGACACTCAGCTCCTGCTGCAGTGCACGACTCTGCTGTGTCAACTCGCACACCTCACCCTCCGCGCGCGCCACCAACTCACCCACCCTCGCTCGGCGCACCCGCACCAGCGACACGTTGTCCTTCACTCTGAGCAACACAGCAACGCGTTGTGCTTCGTTGCTCTGAGCAACATAGCAACGCATTGTACATCACTTTGAGCAACACTGCAATACATGGGTCCACAATGCTTTGAGCAACACTTTCGTTGTTTTGAGCAACATAGCAACACGTTGTTCCTCGTTGCTATGAGCAGCACAGCACTACGTTGTTCCTCCTTGCCATTAGCCACATATCACTGCGTAGCTAAGCACATAATATTACTGATCACCAGTGATACCACCTCAAGACAATGAAAAAACTCGCACCTTAAACAACCTGCCCTTGCAAATCAAATTGGAGCCTTAGGCATACTCTTCTAGCATACACAACATAAATAAAGCAACAGTAGTCAAGTTGACTTCCATCTTGAGTCCATGGACGTCAGTGGGAACTCAAACAACAACACAAAAATCATCAGATGAATTTATTTCTCAATAAACTAGACCAAAAAACAAAAATTAAAGAAGGCGTTTTACTTCTGCGTGTCGCGCCGTGTGACCAGCTGCTGTATGTCAGTGCTGACGCTAAGATGTTGATCCAGCAGTGCCATTGTCTCTTTCAGCGCACTCACACACACCTGGCGCTCTTGCAGATCCTATACAAACATTGCACACACTACACATGGCGCGCACACCACTCACACACACCAGGCGCTCTTGTAGCTACTACACACACCACGCACATCATATATACCACACACACATACCTGGCGCTCTTGTAGCTCCTACAAACACACCACACACACACCACACACCTTGCAGCTCCTACACACACAACATACACACAACCCACACACCAAACACACATCAGATATCACACACTCATCATACACTCGACACACCATACATACATTACACACATCAAAACCACACAAACACCTGATGCTCTTGCAGCTTCTGCACCAATCACACCACAAGGGCACAAGTATCATACTGTTGACATACAGTGGCTGATTTCTGATTGGCATACCTAGTCCACTGCCTGCAGAGTATCAGATCTACATTGCAGCCCTCTGATTGGCTCCCAGTACCTGGGCGACCTGGTCGAGCCTCGAGTGCAGGTCCTCGGACTCGTCAGCCTTGAGTGAGACCTCTATGTGGGTCGTGACGACCCAGTGAAGCGTGGCACTGCGCTCACTCCTCATTGGCTCCTCATCCACTGACTACAACACCATGAAACATGCTTCACTGCATAGCTACAACACCAAGGGACATGCTTCATACTCAGCTACAACAACACTTGGAGAGTAGGTACTTGAGGACATGGAAGAGAACTGAGAGAACTTGGATACAGGGTACTTGAAGACATGGAAGATACCTGAGAGTACTTTGAGACAGGGTACTTGAGAACGGTGTCGAGCGCGTTGTTGTATGACGCGAGTGAGTGAGTCTGGTAGTAGGCGATCAGCTCGACGAGCGATGAGAAGCCATACGGCTCACTAAACCCCACACAGCCATCACGCTGGAAGATGCGCAGCAGCTTGTTGCCCCCACCCTTCCTGCACAACACTACAGCTTGTTGCCCCCACTGCTCCTGTACAACAGTACAGCTTGTTGGCCCCATCCTTCTGTACAACAGAACAGCTTGTTGCCCCTACCCTTCCTGTACAACACTACGGCTTGTTGCCCCCGCCCTTCCATCACAACACAGCAGCATGTTGCCCCCGCCCTTCCTTCACAACACAACAGTTTGTCGCCCCCGCTCATCCTGTACAACATCAGTAACTTCTCGTCAACAAGACGCAGCTTTGCACGCACATTCGCACGATCAAAGCGAGGGATGGGTAGAGAATAGCAGCAAGTACTCAGAGCAGAGGTACAAGCAAGCATTGCTGCAAACTGTGTGCATGCACAGAAGTGGTGCACGAATGAGTGCAGACCTGACAGTGTGTGCATAGAGCAGAAGTGCAAGTATCAGTGCAGACCACGTGTAAAGGAGATGTGCACGAATAAGTGCTCACCTGACGGTGAGCGTATAGCAGTCGCTGCCGCGTGCCAAGATCGCGTTGCGCACAAGAAACGTTCCGTCGGGCGTCCCACTCAGCTTCTCCGTCACATCCTCTCTGCACAACATCCACAGCAACATTATCAGTTAGATATCAGTCAAACACCGTACCACGCATGTAAGCTGCAGGAGAGTCACAGCCGATTCATTTTTCTAAGCGCCCACTTCACTGGAATTAGCCTGCAGAAGAATTAAAAACAAGCTCAGTATCACCTTAGCATGCTTATTTTACAGAGTATCAACTTTTGTGGAAAGGTGTATAATTACCGTATATAGAATGAGGATTAAAAAGCTAATAATTTAAGCAGAATATATACATCACTAATATCTAATAATAATCATCGTTTTTGACGTCCATTCTAATGCCCATTCAGTGCCCATGATAACACAGGTTAGACGTTTATATTGGAGGTGTTGGAGACGTTTTCTTGGCGTATCTTAATATAAACTAGTTACGTTGGCAAATACAGACAAGAATTGCACAATTATTTAACAATATATTGAACTAAGTTTTCAGCATGTAGCTACAGCTCTAGTGGATACAAAATCATTCACAATTGGTGTACTTAGATTGGCATAATTATGACCAGCAAGCGATAGCACTATTTTAGACCATTCAAGTAGCAATCAATCATGACCAGCAACTCAGCTAAGAAATGATTCCTTTCCCACCTCGAAATGTTCCCCCAGTACCACTCTGCCTCCTCCAGGCCTGCGCTAGGCCCCCCGCTAGGCTCCCCACTGGGTCCCCCGCTAGGCCCTCCACTCGTCCCCATCGAGACTGTTCCGGGGGGGGCAGGGAGAGCCTTAGAAGCAGGGAGCCCCTCTGTAGGAGGTCGAGGGATTCTCGCAGGAGGCACTGCAGCATCAACGCTCCACTTCTATTAAAGTTACAGAAGAAACAATGTGAAAAATGACCATAGCAAATCAAACCATAATCTGCAAAAATTGATATTGCCATGAAATGATTCGTGTCAATCCGACTAGCAGCATAGGAAACCAGCACGAGTGTCCTGCTATATAGAGGTTGAAAAACAGAGCGTGACACATGATTGACCAGTAAAGTACAGCATTCATCGGTTGGAAATGTCAGTGATCAAATGCAGTGCCATCAAGGCCTGGCACAATGAACCACTATCTTATTGCGCAATGTTGCACAACAAGGACTGTTGGTTTATTGCTCAACATAGCTAAATAAGCTACCAGGTACAATAGGATAGCAGTCCTTAATGTGCAATATTGCATAATGTGGACTTCCAGTTTTTCATGCCATGTTGCGCACTGCGCAGTAAGCACATCTAGTTTTTGCGCAATGTTGAGCACTAAGGACTGCTGGCCTATTGAGCAATGTTGCACAATAAGAACTCCACTGAATTACCTGGTGTAGCTGTGCTTGGCTCTGAGTTCCAACAATTGAGTCGCAGCAGCAGAGTGACTATGCGAGTGTGATCCTCAAAGTTGTATATTGAGTCACTATACAAGCCACAATCATACGTTTAGCATTGAGTGATTTTGTTTTGGGAGTATAAGGACCGTGTGTAGTAACAAAGACCGTTCGTCTCGTTCAGTGCCACGGCCTTGGCTTTGCCAAGCACAGAACCGCTCCTCCTTCTTTAGTCGCCTTTTACAACTCGTCCGGGGAGCTCTGGGTTGCAAGCCAATGCTTGTATGCAGTTTGCCTTTATATTGAGTCCTTGCACAGACCATAAACAATTGCAAAATAATTTTTTCACCGACATTAACAGAACTAAATCTACGCGCTAGCAGATGTCATATCTATACATTAATATACGCTGCAGCAGCAGCATGTCACTCACACGATGCGCTCCCAGGGCGGGCGAATGAGGATGTGGCAGAAGACCTGCGCAAGCTTGGCGCACGGGTTCATGCGCTGCTCTGCGCCGGGCCGGTTCATGAGAGCAGTGCATGCGCGCACGAGATGTGCCATGAAGTGCTGCAGCGTCGTGTGGTGCGCGGGAGGAAGCTCGGCCACCAGGTTCCTCACTCCCTGGAGGCGTCGGTCTTCATCCACCAAACCTGCGCCAGAAAACGTAACCAGCGAGAACTGTGCAAGAAATACAAGAAATAGAGAGTGCAACATTGAATGAAATATCCAATCAAATAAACTGAATCTGCCACATGCAATCTTACGGTACAGAGCTGCACTAGTGGACGTGCTAACTAAGCGATAATGCACACAGCATCGCCATCTCACATCTTGTTGTCCAGAAGTGCAAGATGAGTTTGCTCTTTCATGTCTACACTAATACGGCCTCCTGTTCAAGCATCATGTTCACAAGCATGAAACAGACTGTCATTGGTTGACAATGATGTAAATAGCCTTAATAGAGCTCCGCAACAACCTACTGGGACTGATGCA
Source organism: Chamaedrilus cognettii (assembly GCA_034695025.1). Lineage (NCBI taxonomy): Eukaryota > Metazoa > Annelida > Clitellata > Enchytraeida > Enchytraeidae > Chamaedrilus > Chamaedrilus cognettii. The sequence goes on along the minus strand of JAQIWG010002294.1, from coordinate 11,537 downwards.
TCTCTATACTATATGAAATTTCAATACAAGAACAACAGGAAGCTAAGTTTACACGCATCGCTTCATATCAAAGATTCTATTGCTATCATGTTCACGTCATCCATCTAATCGGCTGCAGGCCAGTTCTCAACAAAGCATACCGTAGCTGGGTTCAACGCAATAATACTATTTGGTATGTTGTGTGAATTGTGTGGAGGAGCGCGCACGTGATTCGCCGATGAAGCGCAGGTAGAAGTCGTGCGGAATGACGGAGTCGGGCAGCTCACGAAGGAACTTCTTGAGAGTCCCCGCGATGCACGGCAGGTCATAGGAGTCCAGGCTCACCGACCGTATGTCCTCTGACACAGAACGTTTAACAATCAGTACAAAATGATTGAAAGAAAAAAAAATTCTGTACACAATTTTTCACACACACGATATCTAGAAACGCGGGCGCAAAAAAATAAACAATCATATTTTCTATATAAATATAGATAAACTAAACTAACCTCCTTTTTATCGTGTAATCTATTAATGTTCATGCTTTCACACAGGTTTATAAGTTTTCGCCCGCCCTGATCAGGACTGCTGGAGCCAGGTTTTTATGGCCGGATGCCCTTCCTGACGCAATCAAAATAAATAATTATCTGGCACGGGGTTAGCAGCTAGCGACACTTGTGTGTTTAACAGTCTTACTAAAGGGCTTGTAACGCCATGGTTTCATAGTTGCCAGCGCGGAGACTTGAACCCCGGTCCTCTGGACTCAGAAGTCCGATGCCTCAACTACGACACCCCAGTGCCTCACTGCGATGTAGTGTAGTGTGCATAAATACAGATCCTCTTGAAATATAAAATCAAGAAAAATACATAAATATATAATCATATCGCTATAAGCTTTATACTAAATACAACTTCAAACATACAATTTCAGAGCACAATAAACCTATACACATAACATTTCTATCAAGCACGATAAAATAAAAGATAATCAGGAAAATGTATGTTCTCACCTGTGGTGGAGAGTAGCTTCTTGAGTGCCTGGATGTCCTCCGCCGGACCGGAGCGGCGGTACGCTTCCACTAGGGCACTTGCTGCAACAAACAACCAGCATTAAACCTAACTCTAACCCTAATCCTAACTTTGATCCTAACCCTGCCGGACCTGAGTGGCGATATGCCTCCACTAGGGCACTCACTACAGCCAAAAACCAGTCTCAACCCTAACCCTCTCTATCCCTAATTCTGACTGTAACTGATCCTGAGCGCCGGTATGCCTCCACTAGGGCCTCAACCAGCACTCACCTCTCGCCATCAGCCCAGCCTGCAACGGGTGAGCAGCTGCACAGCAGTCTAGTATTTTAACATACAATATATGCTTCTGACCTAAAGAAACAAATCATTCAGTATTTCATTATTTCATTAAACAGGATGTGATAGAGTATTGCAAACCTAAGACACTGGAAATATCCTCCATAGCAGGATTGATATAAAGCAAGCTTTAAGAAAGATATTCAGATTTACAAAATGTTAAATGTACAGTGAAATCATTACAAATTGAAGCTTCAATTCAATACAACATGACGGCAGCCTACATTCAATTTCAAATATGACAATATTGTTAAACGCTTCAACTTGCGTAAAGAATCAGCCAATAGTACAAGGCTGCAGGCATTCAATGCTAGCCTATATAGCAGGCCACACCTCCAGTCTTCCGATTACACATCATCCTGGTTACATGAGTTGAAACACTGCTCACTAGTTGCTAATACTTGGCTAATTGCTAGCAATATTACAAAAGATACAGAGAAAAAGTACAGCGCCAATGACAGACATGAGGAAGGCAGCGTTCTGCGCTCCAGCTCTTCTGTACATCTGACAACGACAGGTGGTGGCTGGAGCGGGTCTGTCAGCTCCACACCAAACAGCGCCTCTACACATCCACATGCACACATGATACAGAATATGTCCACAAACATATTACACATATAATATAAATATAATATTTTGCATAAAATTGAACGCCCATATACAACAAGCAAAATAGACATCTGCAAATGGCAGACCAATATATTGTGTACGGTTCATTACAAAAGCTGCATCACCTTTCTAGATAACAAATTTGAAGATATTGAATAAAGATTAAGCAGTTAAAATATCTGTAATGTTATAAATGGCAATACTCTCACTTCTCGTAGTGCATTCAGAGAAGCACATCAAGTAATTGTAGCAAGCAGAACAATATCAGAGTTATTCTAGCAAACAAACTGAAGCACGGCTCGACTATCAATCAAGTCTTAGAGGCTGATCAATAGAACAGAGTGCGGGCTACATACTCTTGCTGAAGCTCGCTCGCCGATCACCCCTCCTCTGCTCAGCGCGACACTCGGCAAGGTTTCCAGCAGAACACTTGCGATGGCAGCACAGCCCGCATTCTAAAACAACACACTCACGTCAGCTCCAATTATTGTGTTGTGCACAAAAATCACATTCAATAAACCTCACCGTTCAAATTTTGAATGGAGACATACGCGCACACTCACAGATTGGTGGCTGGATTCCTCGCCTAGGCAGGGGTAGGCCATTTGAAGCCACAGACACAAGAACACGCATAATTCTAATACAGATAGATGTAAATAAAGAAAATACATAAAAAATAATCGGCTTCTCTCACTCCCCCTGTCATTCATGACAATATTACCCAGCCCGATATCCAGGTTTTTGCAGCCTCCTCACTGGTATTCAATTCTTGCTCCAATTCATTCCTCCCTTCCCTCATGGTCAGTTTGACAGGTCATCATGTCATTGATACCACTTGACTAGCAGTAAAACAGATAATTTCTCACCAGAAAATGCATTCTATCAATTCTCTTCTAAAGCCCACATCATAAACTATTTGCTTCTTATCTAACTTATTTTTCGCATTTTAAGACTTGGTCAAATTTCTTGCGCATAGATTTTTATCTCAACTACATTTCTTAGTATCCCCCAATCCACTCTATGTGCCAGAAATAACAGCAGCGCAAACCAGAGGAGTATTGTTACTCAATCCCTAAGATTATCCAATGTTCCAGTGCTAAAATTACGTTCCACATCGATCCTCTATCAGTGGCCATTTCAGTTATCCACCACCATCCTACACAGAAATAAACCATTAAGAATCTCTAAATAATAGATACAGACACTAACTGCAGGCCCCTGTGTCACGCCCACCACAACACTCAACACTACACTGCAGACCTTGATGCCACACTTACCACTACACTCACCACTACACTGCAGGCCTTGGTGCCAGAGGCCCCACAAATGATCTCCACACACGTGACAGCTCTGCAGCGATGAGAAGCAGTGAACCACGAGGCGATGATTGACAGCTGTTGCCCCTCCTCCCACCGGCAAACGCTGACTCGCCTACACACGGTAGGGTGTCCCTAGCTTGAGCTACAGCCGCCAGGGGGCACTGATTTGCTTTCTCACTATATGGTTAAAAATAGCAAATCCTTTTAAGTTTAACATTTGATTTTGTTGTTCAATAGTACAACGTAATTTTACCATAACAATTTTACAGCCAAGAAGCATCATAATTATTCAAGGGACTTGTCTTGTTGTGGTGCAGTCATAAACAGATAACACTGTCCTTCAAAGGTAGATGTTAGGGCCATAGTATGCCACAAATGCAACTTCTACTTCTACTATCAAATTAATTAATTAATTAAACAAATAAGTTTTGTTAATTAATATAAAATTAAAAAATTATACTAAACTAAATTATAACAGCATTGCCATGCAGGTACATATTATAATATCATTTAGTACATTAAAATAATAACAGTTCAATAGATAGCTGCTCTGAAGAAAAAAACTAAACAGAAATACATCAAAATATAATGGTTGATGCAAAGTACCGGATCAAAGGGCTGGCAGAGTTTCTTGACGCAAGCAATGATGGCTTGTTGGTGGAACTCATCCTCAATCAACATGCCCTACGGCACAGCAACACACCACACCGCTGACAAATAAACAATCACAAACACACAAACAAACCGCACTACACAAACATCTACAAATACCTGTAAAAATAAACCACTGACAATAAACCCTAGATAGATAGCGAAAGGCTTATCTGCTTTCTAACCTCCTGTTATCCTAATTACTCTGCATGCTCTGCTCAAGCATGCTACCTTTGTCACTCAGTTTATTTGACAGCAAAATTGAAGAATATAAATATTGCATAAAAAATCACTCAAAAGGCCACCTTCAAGGTTTCCTCGCTGATTGTGGGCAGACCGACGCCATCAATCCTGTGCTTCTTGAAGATCTGAGCGTAGCGCGACAGGTTGACGACTGCCATCCACTCAAGAACATGCACCGTGTCCCACTGGTCCAATACCTACAGATACACCGTGTCCGACTGGTCTAACACCTACAATACACCGTGTCCCACTTGCACAACGTATACATAATATATTCTGCAATCCATGGGTCCAACAACTGCAGATATACCGTGTCTCGTGAGTTCAACGTCTACAGATACACTGTGTCCTGTTGGTTCAACACCTAACACAGGGCACATCTGCGCATGTCAATAAAAAATTCATCTACATCTGCACATCAACTAAACATTATTCTACACTTCGAATAGCGGTAGAACGTACTCTCAGCTGATCGTGTGTTTCTGGAACAACTTCAGGGCGAGTCTTGGAGCAAATACTGTGCCTAGTCGACGACGGAAGAAGGCGCTCACATTCCACATGAAAGCACTGCGCACAGACTAGAGAAAGAACATTCACATTTAAACTAAGTCCTTAATGAAATCTTTATTGAATATATTATAAGCACATTCTAAGCGGCACATCCAGTTCTTAATTATTTTTACATAGCAAATCTCTAACCGATATAGGCCTAATTATATTGAAATACAAATTATCCAATAGCAACAAGAAAATCAGTCCATTGAATTTACAGAATACCTTACATGAAAATACCAAGCCTATCGAGTTCATTAAAACCATGTTAAATAATTGCAATATATAATATAAACAGATCTAAAATACACACTGATAACTCAAAGTCGACTGTCCAAAAATTCTATACGAGAGCTGTAACAAAATAGTGCATGCACTGTTCAATAGTACAGTAAAAGCATAGAGCTACAAATTAGGGCTTAGTGAACTCAAGTATATAAAAATAAACATATTATCGAAGGGTATGGCCATCTGGTAGCCAAGTCCAAAATAATAGGACAACAAAATGAAGAATGCGAATAATTCAAAGAACATCAAGGCAAGCACAAATACATAACCTACAGTGTACTATCATTTATTATATTTATAACTTAAGTGGCTTAAACAAAGTCCTCCTGTGTAGTTTAGTTTCTAACTTTTTTTTTTTCTTACCAGTTAGTCTACGGAACCACTTAAGGAAATTACAAAATGCTAGAAATTTGACTAAAAACCTAGTCAAATTCATATTAGAGCCTGAAATGGCCTACCTGAAGGTAGACCAATTATTGTAATCAAAGCATCTAACTTTAGCTGCAACCTACACAAACCTTCACATTTCTTTCCCATCTTTCCAGTTCCCCACAAATAGTCGCTACCTACACACATAAACCAACTCAATTAAAATCTTGCAAACATTTAAATAAATATGACCAACTTAATTAATAAACTAGGCCTATGGTAATTCAAATCAAAACTTCAAGCCATCACAAGAATCAAAACTTCATGTAGACAAATTTAAGTTTAAAGCAAAGCTAAGGAAACAACAGATAATAAGTATTTTATATGCATAGAAGCTTATGTTCACGTGCATGAATTGTTTCATTAAGCGACATACACTGATAATAAGTAAGTCATTATTATTGCCATATTATTTCAATGCTGGAGGAAGAGCGTAGACAATGAGCCACTTACAAAATGAACACAAAACTGGTCGAACAAAATAGACCTCCGTGAGAATGTGGCTGACATCCGTCTCTGAAACATATCATCATAGGCTCTCAAGGTCATATAACATTGAATCGAGCATCTCCCATCTTCACGGCCAACCACAATATCGCTGTCAATGCAAGCCCAAACAAGGAGGAAAAGAGAAAGTAGATGGAAAAGCTAGTTGAGATCGATTCGTAATTTTGGTCTGGAAAATATACAGATATTAAAATTAGTTAAATATCATAAAAATTACTTACAAACATTACTAAAAGACAATGCATTCTCAAACCAAAACAGTCAAGAGAGTGCAGCTTGTTCAATTCAAATTCAATTCAAAAATCAATAATCCCAGTCGAAAGAGCATACAATGTCCCATTAACCTGAGAGTCCCTTAGCACGCTTAGGCTTCGGCTTGATAGCAGGCTTCTCCCGCACGTACTCGACAAATGCATCGGTGGGGAAGTAGCCCGTCAGATCTGTGCGTCTGTTGCGCCCCTTCAGCCACCCTGCAAACAATGCACGTGCCATGTGCACAACTGCATCATGTGCATGCATGCTCATGTGTCATGTGCACAACTGCATCACGTGCATATAATGCTCATGTGCTACGTGAAAAACAAGCATGCATGCACCGTGCCCATGCAGATGCATCAAGCGCAAATATACCAAACATAGCCTATACTAATTTAAAGAAAAAATGACAAGCCGACTATGTTGACAATGCGGCCAATGTTAAAATCCAAAGAATATAGCCCATGCACACACAAATGTAATAGCATGAATTAATTAACTAAGAAGCATCACTATCCACGAGTGCTGATTGAATTTCAAATAAAGTTTTGATAGCATTTATTGTTTAATCATTCAAAGTTGAGCTAAATATAATAGCTTACACTCTTAAACAGAACGACGAAGCGTCAGATTAAAGGCCAATGTGCTTTAAGGTGCAGCGTGGGAAGGGTGAGAGAAGGAAGCCTCTGACCCTCGGGGTGCTCCTCGTTGCCTCGCTCGAGGTCGACAGGGCGGCTGACCTCCAGCAGGTCGTCGGCGTCCATGGCCAGGTACTCGGTCGGGTCGTGTCCGTGCTCGGTCGGGTCGTAGCGGTGCAAAGCGCGGTAGAGGGCCTGGCGCGACGGGTTCACCGCCTCGTAGTTATGCGCCATCGCAGGTGATCGTAGCGGGGTACCCTCACAGGGGTCAGTGAGGGCAGCAAGAGTGCGTCCAGATGGGCGTCCTCCTCGTTCACTGGCAGTTATTTTGTGCCTTCAAGTTCTTATCTCATCAAAGCTTTATTCACTAAAGTAAGCTTATTAATTATTATAGTGTATAACGTTAAAAGTTTACATATGATCACTTCCGCCGCTCAACCTTTTCACAAGCTGGCCTAAATCCCCGGATACTCCTTCATGTTCATTCAAAAGCTGACAAATTGTTCAGACTGCAATGCATTCCTATAGCTGTGTGAACAAAATTTCTTGCTTTCATTCAGCCCATAATAGCTTAATAGGCAACGTTAATGAGCTAAAACAGGCCTAGGTCTACCATTACAGAGGGCTACACGGAAGAAAACTTTTTTTGTGCGCGCGAAATGATGACGCCATGAGCATATGCGCGCCAGTGTTACCAATTACGAGGCTGTGCAGGAAATAAAAGCTGCACACTACTGTCACTTGTCATGTAGCCTAACGGCATATTTTAGGCTAAATCGTTAAAGTCTACTCTTAGATAGCTGTTTTGCTTGTATGTCAAGGTCGATTATTTACATTGATTAATAGATGTTAGGTTTTACGAAGCGTGGCTGCGTATCGGCGCTGAGCCTGACTTGGGTGACACGCCGTGTTGTGTGCTGCGCATGACCGACCTCAAAGGTTTAAAGCTCAAGCACAATGGTTTACACTCCCTTGTTTGGACGGAGGCCTTCTTGTGCCCATGCATAATATTTTATAAATAATTAAAGCTCCCGATAATGCTAGAATTACTGCGGTTTTTTAGCCTTTTTTGAGCCCAATATTCAGAGTAAGAATTTTTTCATCAACTTTTCACGTTTAAATTCATGTAAGTTTACATAAAAAACATGCCATTTTGCCGCAAAACTATAGACTATACGTATAGCTAGCAATGTAGGCTACATGTATAGTCTATAGTAACTGTTTAGTCTATTCATGACTTAGGCCCTACATATAGGCCTTATTAATCCATGGGCCTATCACAAGCCATGTAGTTATTCAATTGCAAACATTTATATTATTATATTTGAATTGTAAGCTTATAAATGGTGAATCATCTAAAGAAGCATGAGCATTATCATATTCTATTGATGAAATGATTAAATGTGCTGCTCATGTTTATAAGCGATTTATTTGAGTCTCTTAGTATTTTTTAGTCTTTTTATTTATTAAGTCTTCTTGGCTAGACTTCCATGCAGTCTAGAACTATTAGCCCTTCGCGTAACATTTATAAATACATCGCTGTTTTTTTAATAACAAATTAAGCCCGCATCTAGCCTATAGGTTTTAATCATATAGCTCACTTACATCCTGCAAACAATTAGGTAATCATCTGGACTTGGCATTTAAAATAGACCAAGTGTATTTAAATAGATTAATCATTAACCCAATTAATTCTGCAGAGTACATATATAAATCTCTCCCCGGGCTAAAGGAGAGGTTTCACGCTCTAGGAAAAAAGCTTTGTATAGGCACATTTTTGCATTCGTTAGCTAGTTAATTGTATAATAGCTACACATCGGTGACTAATGCTGTTTGCCATACATGTATAGTAACCTACATAGCCTAGAGCCCTACAGAGCCCCTAAACGATTATAGCGAAATGTTTAGGTTTTGCTTTGAAGGGCAGTAATTTAAACTTGTGATGCAGCTTCTTTTGGCGATTTTATAGCCATCTATTATTGCAAAATTTTGGCTCAGGTGAAGCAACCTAACAAAAATCATTGTGAAAACAAGGATTAGGTCTGGATATTACATATCCATAAGTCTACAGGGGCTATACATAGGCCTAATAGGCCCATATAGTCTATGTAGACGAATTCAGTGCTTTACATCTCTGTTGACTATATGGTCTAGGCTAGGCCTATATATATAGAAAGTCGTCTTTTCTTTAGGTCTCTTGCAATGCAGAAACAACAGACTTATATTTCCGCGAAAGAGTATAATAATCATCATAATCAACATGAACTATATGCTTAAATAGATTAACGAGACCGCCGTAACCCATAGATTTGTGTAGGCTATACATGTACATCAAATAACAAGCAGTCAAGGTCAGCGCAATTCGATTGGCGACCTGCTACGACACAGCAGCGCCCATGGCCGCCATGCGGGACGAGGCGGACGAGGGGGTATACGCCGAGCAGGAATGCACGATGGACTTTACCGAGGACGCCGCTCCCGCGCCGTCCCCTAGCCGCGCGTCCCGCACCGCCCGCGTCTACGACGACTACGGGGGCGAGGACTTTTCGCGCTACCTGCAGGAGGACGACTGCCACGCGGCCGAGCATGGAGTAGGCCTATACCTCGAGCCCGCGCCCACACTGCGGCGTCACAAGGGACGACGGAACGGGTCGGCCGATCCCGCGGTGGCGGCGCCTGCAGGCACGACAGACACGGTCAGGGAGCGCGTCAGCAAGTGGCTGCACCCCGCCAAGCGGTCGCGCAAGGACAGTCGGGTAGCGTGGGACTCCTCTCGTGGACCGTCGAGCGGCCTCGCCAGCTTCAGCTATGCGCACTCGAGGATCGCAACGCTGTTGGCGAAGGACGCGCGGAGTTCGGCCGCCGGCCCGGGCAGCGACAGCGGTATAGACACGCGCTCCGTTAAGTCCCCTTCGGACCTGATGGGGCACGCGCCTCTGGTCGCCCCATCAGCAGAGCGCCGCTACAAGGATGACGAGGAGCCGCGCAAACCGCGCATTGCGAGACGTCAGACAGGCTACTATCCAACACCGCCCGACCTCAACTCTCTGGCTGCTCGCTGGAGGTCCAAATCTGCGACGAACCTCGGGTCGGGCGAGCAGAGGCGAGCGAGCAGACGTGTACCGAGGGAGGACGGCTCGTTGTCCGTGCAGAGCAAGCTGAGCAGCGCGTGGAGGAAACTGTCGAGCAGTCTGGGGAAGGGACGGAAGGCGCAGCTGAGTGACGTGAAACTGACGATGACGAGCTCTCGCTCCTACCCTGTCGAGTTGGAGGATACGCGCTTTTGAACTGTATTATTGTGGTTGAGCAGCGGCAGCATGCAGCCTGACACACCTAATAAATTTTTGTACATTCGCTGTCTGTGATCAATTCAATACAAAATTCTTATCTTGATATTCATCATCGCGAGTTAACCTCGAGTTGACTCAATCGGCGGATTGAGTGACGTCACGCTAGGCAAAGGAGATTGACAACGGTCGCTCTCAACTCGCGGATTGACTAACTCGAGGTTAACTTGCAATGGTGGGTACGGATATTAGTTCAGTCCGATTTCGTAGACCCACCGTGCATAGGATATAATAAATTATTATAATAAACAGTACTAGGATTCAATAATAACGACGTCGCGTAAAATTTCATGCTGCGTTTTACCGCTTAAATTATCTTTGGTGACTAATGACTATACATAAAACGACCATGTTCATTAATAATGCAATGTAGCCCAAGCCTTAACGTTGACACTGTATTCACTGTTCACTTTTATGTAGCAAAAATTGCGCGTAATTACAGTACGCGCACAATGATGCCTGAATGAAATTAACGCATACATGCATACAACATGATACTGTAGACCACGTTTAAAATTGATAAGTATTTTAAGATCATTCTTATATTTAATTAAACAATTATATTTAATTAACGAATGACCAAATTTGGCTCTAATCGGATACGTTTTGATAATCGAAACTAATTTCGTTATAATAAGGTTTTTTGATAGATTGGGGACCGTGTGTAGCACACAAGGGCTATACAGTCCGGTTCTGTGCAAGAGAGTCGGCACGGAACTGCTCTCCATTTTCTTTAATCGCCTTTTACGACAAGCCCGGGGAGCTCTGAGCTGCAGACTAATTCTTGTTCCCCGGCCTGCAGAGGGTATAACTTGGGGGGTTATAACTTGGTGTCAGTGTTGCATGCTATGAATATCAAAATTCTGTAGGGCCTAAGCCAAGCCGCATGTCACGATCCGGGAGATTGTCAGCAACGACTGGGCGAAAGCATTTCCTGTCATTTCCATTCACCTTTTGATATTTCTCTATATTGCATTGATCAGAAATTCAGCTTTTCGCGTCGCTTCTGAAACGTCGCGCTGGAAAAGACGAGACGATTGTTGTCATTTATAATGCTATCTCGAATTGAAATTCTGAATTCGTCAAAAATGGGGGGAAGGGGGCGGCGGCGGGAGCGGGGGGATTGTTAGCAACGACTTTTTCTCAACGAAGGTTTAGGGTTAGGGCTGACATCCTTATTGCTGATGCCCCTCTGCTGCTGTGCCAATATGGCTCAAGGTCTGGTAGTGCTGTGCAATATAGTCGATGACTTTTAGTTCTATACAAGTCAAGTTTTAACTAGGACCATTTTTTGTTTCATGCGTGTCTAGTCTCCACAGCAACCATTTGTTTCCGTGTGTGTCTAGTTCCCAC
>JAQIWG010002293.1:0-20831 GCA_034695025.1 Chamaedrilus cognettii | reverse complement strand
CAATTTGAGCTTGCTCCGACTTTAATTTATCTCAATTGTTTTGGTTAAATTTACCCCTTCCCCGCCCCAATGCTAACATGGCTATACACACTGAGACTAAAGTAAAGCAGAAGTACATGAAGTCATGAATTTATGGGGGGTTACGGGGTGTAGTTTGGGTTTGAATTTATATAATTACGCTACAGTTTCCGCTTGAGAGGCCGGATGTGAGAAACATATTTTATTTTAAATATTTTGCTATCATTGTAAGCAGTAACGCATTAGCAAATAAATAAAGATATTTTAATTACTGTATACAGGGAACGTTAACCCATAAACCCATATCCCTTCCCTGGATATATTCCTGAATGTAGACAAGTTAGCTATTCCTTTATTTCTTACAACTGATATTATCTTATCCTGCATCATCGTTCATTACGCTGAGTTGAATCCAAACTAAAGTTGCTTCATTCCAAAATTTGTCGCTTAGATTTATTAGAGGTCTTTCGGTGATGGATTCACTTGGTGTTTTAGTTTTGAAAGATTGGAGGGAAGTAGAAATGTTTTACTTTGTAATTGTCTTTTTGAAAGAATATGAATGAAGGTAGAAATATTTCACTTGGTATTTCAGTTTCTGAGAGAGTTGATCACTCGTTGCATTTAATCACTATCACTGATTCACTTAATTAAATCAACGCCTTAAATGTATTCTTGACTTGGTTCACCCTACCATTTGGGCATTCGCACCATGGACAGAAAGCTGACCATTCTTGGGATCTTGTGAATTGCGAGACTGTAAATGGACTGCATCCCCACAGGTCCTATTCGCGGAACCTGGGACAGCATTTAGGAACCGAACGTAACGCACTGAAGAGGCTTTTAGTTTCAAAGATTGAGAGCTGCTGGTCACGATCAACAGGACAAGCCAGTGCAAAGCTATTTTGAGCGTGCTACCACAAAGTTAATCGTTATTGATCACGGTCTTGTTTTAGGACGCTGTGGTGTAGTGGTTAAGCAGGGCGCTGTGGTGTAGTGGTTTAAGCGTCGGACTTTGAGTCCAGAGGACCAGGGTTCAAGTCCCCGCGCCGGCAACTATGAAACCATGGCTTTACAGGCCCTTCAGCAACGTTGTTAAACACACAAGTTGTTAGACACACAAGCAACTAGTTGCTAAGCCCGTGCCAGCTAATTATTTATTTGGTTGACGTATTTATTTGGAAGGGCATCCGGCCGCAAAAAACCCAGCTCTTGCAATCTTCATAAGGACGCATACGTCTAAACCTGTGTGAAAACATGGACATTAGCAGAATAGACAAAAAAGACGATTAGTTTAGCTCGGTCCTGTTTTATAACAAGAATTGTATTTTGACTCCTAAACGATACAACATTTGAACTGTAATCTTGAGTTAAGATCCCTTTGATTGTTAGCAGCTGACATAGTTGTTTGTTTACTGTTTTAGTGAGTTCGTCTTTTTTATTCTAGGTTTACATAAGTTCAGCGACTTAATAAGTGAGAACAAAAATTATGTACTCAAATTCTATAGCCACCAGTCGCGTTTTAACTAACACGATTATTTTAAATTTGTTTTCATCTGCCTGAAATTCAGATATATTTTTAGAATAACCACTTTCCTGGTAATAAAAAATGCATTCGCAATATAGTCATGGGCGCCCGCAGGATTTGATCCAGGGGGGTGCAAACGACATTTTGACAACAGGGGGTGCAAGAATCTCGACAGGGGGGGGTTGCTGACAGAAACTTTTTGCCTACTGAACCTATAATATTTTAGCTGCTGTTTCTGACCGATCCTAACAAAAGCCGTTTTACTAGACCATCCGATAACCGCCACCTCACCAATCTTTCAAAGCCAGGGGGGTGCACATGGGGGTGCAAACGCTTTTCCAGGGGGATGCAAACTGCTTTCCAGGGGGGTGCAAGTGCACCCCCTTGCATAAATATGCGGGCACCCATGAATATAGTGCTATTTTCATACTTTTAGTACGCCTAGCTATTTTTCCCCTAAAGTCAAGTGAACCAACAGAGTGGTTAAGGCTCTGTCACGTGATCTGTTATATATGCATTTCGGTGCTTTTCGTTCAGCAGGATTAAGGCTTAAGAGCCTAGGTTAGCGACTTGGTCTCATTACCCGATGCCATCTCTCCGTTCGTTGCGATCAGGACGGTAAGAAGTACTATGAGGACAGCGAGGATGGAGAGAGGGAGGGAGAAAAGGATGAAAGCAGAAATGCAGCGAGACTCTCCGAGTTTAACGAATGGTTTCCTGACGTGAGACTTCCCTGTCACCCTGCCGTTGTCCGTCTCGCCTCATGTTTCCCTCATGCTATTCTTCCTGCTCTGTGCCTCTATGACGTCACATGTGTTTGCAACGAATTATTGATGTTTGGCAGCTTTTTCACACGCTATGCATGCGGTTTTCACACTTTCCTGTTATGCTGGCTGAGAATATTTCAAGTGGTTTGTATTATTGTCTTCACTGTACACAAAGTATTTGGTTTCTTTGCAGTTTAACTAATATTTTGTGTTACAAGTTCACGTTACATTTATGTTCGTAAAGATGATACGCTGAATATATTTGCGTAATTATGCCACTGCTAGTGTTTCATCCTTTTGAAGATTGTATTACTATAAAACGACCGCAGCGCTATAATTGACTGATGCAAATCAAGTCAATTGGCCTTCATCACAAACACAGAGTATATAAACAGGAGGGTGATCACTGGGACATGTTTATAAGCCTGAATTAGGGGCGCCGAGTGCCGCACAACTAGAACCTGCTCAACTTGCCTAGACTTTGCACATGTCATTGTTATTTTAGTCTGCGATATGCTAAATTCGTCTTTACAATAATTGATATATCAATTCTATACTGTACGTTGAGCTGACATGAAATTATGAAGCGCAATAAAAGAGTACGCTAAAATCTTTACTAAAATCTTGTTGGCACTAAACTGCTATAGAAGGATGAGTGTTACGCCAGCCTAGTTGGATCTAGTTAGTAGTTAGACAAAGATCACAGGTTAGTAAACTGTGCAGCCGGCATAACAATAATCTTTGCTTCCGTCGGAGCTCTTTAAGATGACGGCTGGATCCGAAAACCGAAAAAACAATTGCGACTGTAAATTGCAATGAAATAATGTCATAATTTAGGTTTTTTATTTAGGTCAAAGAAAGAAGAAAGTAGCGTTTATATCTGTTCTAAAATGCACCCAGAAGTCTTTCACCTACAAACCAAGTGTCCCCAAAGACCAGTGAAAATCACTGGCCTACGTTATGTTGCCGAAGCACGCATTTACCTTGCTTCTTAGATGTTTCTTTGCACCAAGCCTATTGTTACATGTATATCTTAGTTCCTTTTTCACTTTCGCGCACGGACAAAGTATTTGGAAGAATATAATGATGCATTATTGCACGATGTTCTTTGTACACATTTTTCAAAAAGTCAGAACTATCTTTCAGTGTTTCTGCGAGCAATTTGTGGTTATTTGGCACATTGTGGCACATTGTCAGTTTTTTATTTTATTTTCTTATATAAAAAATTCTGTGCTCACTTTGAAACGAAATGTTAGCGCACTTAAGCTTGTTCACGCCTTATCCGAGTGCTCTTATATGGATAACTAGACCAACTAGTAGTTTGAAAAATGTGTTTATAAATTTGTATTGGCTAGAAATTTGATATCATTAATGACTCATACACTCTTTTAGTGGACGTCTATGACATGTGAATTAAAACTCGCAGTTGTGAATGATTTAATTCAAGATATTCTACTTTTTTGATGTATGAATACGCCTCGTAGTGCATCATTGTATTTAACTCCAACGTTTATTCAAGTTTGCAACGTTGTACGTTAGGAGTCGCACAAGAGGTTGGGCAGAGACGCGGACAGCAGTGACTCTCAAGGAAAGCAACAGAGCGTCGGACCCATGATCGTCGAACCAGAAGAAGGCAGTGTAAATGTAAGTCAGATTCTCTGAAAGATCTGCATCCAAGCATTCAACGTTCTAAGGATCTGATGTAAGCTTACACTCTATGGTTACTGAGCACAACATAACAGTCAAGGGAGAGTCTGGCAGAACGATTTCCATTCCAAACCAAACTCAGTGTTGAGGGAGCGTATTAATCAAAGTTTGGCAGACGTGGATTTTCTCTTTAACATTGCTCGTCAGTTTTGTGAACGCACTTCTTCCTAAAGTTCTTGTTCAACCATATTTCTCACTGTTCTTACATTTTCTATGTCATATTTGATTAATTTTTTCATCGTATTTATTACTTCACAAACAGTACAGCAGTAGCAGACAAACAACAATTGGCGTTATACATGAAGCAATAAGGGCAGGCAAAGAGGAAACCGAGTTCCCTGCGGCAGCGTTGACAGGCGTCCACGGCTACTACACCGTGGTTCTAAAGTAAAGTACCTAACGAATTTTTTGATAAACTTTGGCATAGGAAAAGCCAAGTCCATAAAATTTTTACTTCTTTTATATTCTAACTTGGACCATTACTTCATATTTACACCCATTTTCGTTGAATTTCATCAAGTGGTTAAGAAGATACGAGTAATCAAGGTGACCAACAAAAAAATGCGTCAACTAAGCTGGGAAACTTAATTGCCATTTGCATGAACAATTTTGTGGTAATGATCTCCTTTATATTCCAAATCAATAATCGTTGGCAATTCAGGAATACGAACTTAATGTTTCAACAAGATTCATTCCAACACGCGCATGAAACGATTGAAGAGCGTGGTATAAAAGAAGTATGACGCAAAGCGCTGGGCGTCAAAGTTTTGCATTGTCAATTATCAAAATTGAGCAGCATGGTGCTTGTCACAACAACATGTCAGAAAAACAACAACGTCGAACACCTTAAGCATGGAATAACCAAAAAGTTGGACAAGCTTGAACATGCTGTACTGATCGCTACGATAGGCAGCAGCGTGAACAATTATTAGCTTGCACATTGTCAAGCGGTGTAAACGGCAATTAAGCAGTTTCCCAGCTTGGTCGATGCGTTTTTTGTAGGTCAACTTTGATTACTCGTATCTTCTTAACTGCTTGATGAAATTTAACGAAAATTGTAAAAAAAAAAATTTTACCATTCCTTCCCTGACAGAAATGGCGTCGTCATCTAATTCACGCATGACGTGGCGGTGTGGAGTTTCAAATCACAATGTAAGATATTCCTAAGATTTGCTTAAGAGGTTCTCGAGACTAAAGGTAGACTTATATTGAGTGTTCAATGACGAATTCCCAGCAATGTTTTCAACAAGTGTGTGAGAACATGCACGTTCCCTACACTACACTATACTGGGAAGATCGATATTCAAAAGTTCGCAACACAAGCAAATCGCACAGAAGTGTTCATTGGATGCTCATCATCAGATTCTAGGAATACGGCTGGGAATCAAACTTTTTGAAGACCCAGTGTAACTCTACGCTAACATTTTTCAGAAATGTATTCCTGAATGAGGCCGCCGATAATTAGCGTTATGGGGAATTGTTGAAGCGCTGAAATGCATTTATATGTTTTATTAATGCTTCCCGGTGCTTGCAGGTACTGGATGGCGCGGCGCAAGTGGGTGCAGAGGACGAAGCAGCGCCTGCACCTCACGCGTCACTCGCTGCAGAGGGCGCCACACTACGCGACAGCTCCGTTTCCATTGCGCACTCGGAGGTCGATCCTCACTTTGTCGCAAGAGACTCGGAGAGCATCAAGAACTGCAGCGAATCATCGACATCGATTGCAAAGTTGTGTGCGAACAAGTCATCCGGTAACTCAGGGCTTCGTGAGCCTCTGCTCAACGCCGATCAGCATTCAGTCGCCACTGACAGCAGGCTGCGGGAAGAATTTAATAAATTTGAGCGTTTAACGCCTCAAAATTCAGGCGAACAAAAAGCACACGTTCCTTCCTCGAAGCAGCCGCACAAAACTCAATCGCCGTTCAAGGCGAGGATCCGCTTTCCTACCGCCGTCGCTCCATTTTCCCCCCACGCAGTCAGCTCGGATCCCCTCTTTCGTCGTGACGTCACGCTTCGAGTTCCGGCTTCCCATGGATTTCAAAATTATCATAATCGCAACGCACCCCTAAACTTCGATCGCATTCCGCCGGCAGCGCGATCCTCTGACATTCCGGGGGTGCTGAGGGGGCGTGGCTCTGATGGGGTCACGCGGCGCGCCCATTCGTCGGTTGGACTGTCACGTGACGCAAATAGGCGGAGCTGCCTTGAACTCAAAATGATTGCGAATGCCGACGCGCAGCTGGTCACTCGGGAATCTTCAAGCGTTTCCGTTTATTCGCTGCCGCGGTGGAGCCCCTCCGTGGAAGACCTGGAACAGTTTCGACGACGAAGCAGTAACTCGAGCATTCCCCTCACGGTCCAGTGCGGGTCTGACAGTCTCCAGTTGACGACTAAACTTCGTCTTCCGCGCACCAACCAGTCGTGCGAGGGCCGCGCAAATAATCTGCACGGGTCCGTTCCGACATTGCGCTGCGGGTTAGCCACCGGAAGTGGAAATTCAACTGTGTCGTTGTTGCATCCGTGCAGGCCGGGGCGGACTGAGAACGATTCGTCGAGTTTTCGTTCAAGTTGGACGCGTGATGATGAGGTGCCGCTGTCTTATTCTCGAACCAATTAATTGTACCGTCATAATCATTGGATTTCTTAGTCAAAGAATGCGGTGGGGCTCACCTGCATGAAACATAAAAGCTAAAGAGCTTTCTATTGTAAATTTATAGCTCTTATTTTTATACATACCGACCAAATTGGCGATATAAATGTTAGTTAGTTAAATTTCTTAGTTAAATATATCTTAGTTAAATATTTTTAAACAGCTTTTTTATTGGTGGTCGAAGAAAATGAGCCAACTTGCAGAATTAGACTTGAACAAATGGCTGCACAAATCAAGAAGTGTATCTTTTTAAGTGCATAAAAAGAATTTTTTAAACCTATAATACTCTAAAATTCTTAATTATGCTTGACAAATCATAGCCTGTTAGAACATGTTTTTATGTAAATTTGCATAGTGAGATAGAAGTACATGTAGGCTTCAATCAGCCGGTGTATTACATAATTTTAATATTTATTTGTGTATCAACGCTTGTACGGTAAAGTGTACCGTTGAATTTCTCACGCAAATTTTGTAGCGCCTGATCTATCAGCTCAGTAGTTTGTCATTCTCATTTGTTATTTGCATTACGAACTTTATTGTCAGACAAAACTTATGCATACGAAGCGTGCTACGAGGTGTTTTATGTAAACATTTTAATGTAATTAAACAGGGTTGATCTAAGATTGCGTAGTTTCTGCTGGTTGCTATGACTAGTCTAGAGCTGAAGTTTAGCGTTGAAATTTAATTGGTTTCTTGCGACTGGTTTCTCGATCTCGATTTGAATATTATGCTAATTCGCACATTATTCAAGGTGCGCTTAAAGCTAAACTGCAGATTGAAATTTGTGGGTTGCTCGACGATTCTCCTCGGTTTGAGTGAAAATTGGCAAATGTGCACAAATATTACTGAAGCCTGGTCTTTATAAGCGTTCCGGAAGGCCCTAATCATGTGAATACGTGTCAATGGTGGTTAATGTTAAATAATATTGTGAACATTTGAATCCTAAAACGTAACTGACTTTCCGATGTTTGTCTGTTAATTCGCACTTAATTAGCAGAAATGTGCAAATTTTAAAATTAACTCGCAGATTGCTAATTCACACATTAAATCGAGGTCGAGCAACAGAAAATTTTGTTTATTCGGACTACGGCACTAAATCGCACTCCAATGGAGGTCGAGCAACTAGCCGTTAGATTTTATGCGACGTCATTCGCGTGTTTCAAGCCTAACCATACCCTTCAGTCCCTCAAGCATTTGAATATGTGGAACTTGTGCACGTGAGCATACTCAACGATTTGTGAAAATATTTTTACCTGAGACCCACTATTTCATGTAAAAGTAGGCCTGCAACTTGGATTCAAAACAGGAAACAAAGGAGCGAGAGGGGTAACCGTTTTATACTCAGTTATCTAAAACGAGAAACTTAAAATTTTCATGCATTATGAAATAATCTCTTGAACTTAGGAGATTTTCACCCCTTCCCAATTTCTAAGATTTCTTCTCCCCTTCTATTAAAGTTTGTCGTGGCCATTATGCAGTATTATAAAACCACGCTATATAGGCATTTTCTCCATTGCTTATGATCGTAGACATTTATTTAGTAGAGAAGTCTAACTTCTAACTTCTTCTTTAAAGTATACCATCAAACTGAATACTGCTGCAGTCTGACGTTGACTTTAGAGTCTAGGGGTTGATTCTATAGACGCACCTTAGCGCCCGGCTAAGTAGAGTTCTTGCTAAGGAACGGAATTTAGCGGCAGCCCTTCACTGCCATTCGAAAAAACTCGTAATAAATTTCCCCCCTAAAAATAAAATAAAAATTTCCTCAAGAAATGAGGTTTTTTACTTAATTTAATGACGTCGTATATCAATTTAAATGGACGAAACAAAGAGTCTTTTTGAATGGCAGTTAAGAGCTGCCGTTAAATTGTCTCCTAAGCTAAGGTAAAGGTGGGAAGAGAGGTAGGTCTATAGAATCCACTCTAGAACTTGTTATTAGGTGCACCATTACAGTAGTGAAGCCTTAAAACTTACAACACTAGGTTATTATCTAACTATTAGTTATCGTCATCAGTAATTCTGCAATGAAACGACAAAAACATTTGTGAGATTTTGAACTATAATTTGATTACACACGAAACGAAGAAGTCAGAGACAAGAAAATATACCATTCCAAAAGTTAATAAAATAAAAGCAATCCGTAGATGCATCAACACATTATTCTGTACAATCAATATGACGCCATCATTCTCAATCATATTTGCATCAAATATGCACCAGCATCCCCCAACGACATGTAATCCATAGGATTACCATTATGACCTATATCAATACGATACAGGTAATACTCCTCACTTTCAATGCTTAGCCATGATTGAAGTTCTGCATAACATTCTATAGAAAAATAAATTCAACAGTTTTAAAAATTGTACAGGAGCCAAGCATATCAGGCCCACTTGACTTGTGAACAGCATGCACGCTGATGGACAACGCAATATTCATTGGGTATGCCTTATATACAATAGTAGTCCCAAAAAGAAATAAAAAGAAGAATAGGAATGGCGAAAGATGCGTTTAGGAAAGAAATTGTTAAATAGTAGTGGAATGTGAGAAGATGTGAAGAAGAGGATCATGAAGGTTTTGTGCCGTGTATACCACTACGCCATCGAGACGTCTAAGAATACAATAAAAAATTGTATGCATAAATGTATATATATAAGAACGTAAGATTCGATGCTGTACAGAAGTGGATTTGGAGATGAAGAATTAAGAAAATCAGTTAGAAAAAAAACTGTTCAAGAGGTTCTGGCAAGAGCTGGAGAAAAGGGAACACTTGCTAAATATTCTTATTGAAATCATAAAGAGCTGGATTGGAAACGCTTAGTAAGAGAAGGACTGATAGAGAAGATAATGGAGGAAATAAGTGAAGAAAGAATACAGTGAAGGAAAACTATGCCAGAGTTACAGATGAGCAACTGAAGGAGAAATATTAAAGAAAATGGAGGAAGATTGCTTAGAAGAAGGGGGTGGTGGGAGGTGGTGTGAGGGGAGCCTGGGGAGAAGTGGGGGATATGGGAAAAAAAGAAGATGCATGACCTGGAAAAGATGGTGCATGACCTGGAATGGAGAGAAGGGGATGGGGAGGAGGGTGGGGTGGGGTGGGATGGGGAGGACAGCCTCCACTCCTAGTGTTCAATATTATTATTGAAGTCATAAAGGTTGCATGCCATGTACCTCCCGTTTATGGCCATATGCTAGAGTGGAAGAGGTAGGTCAGCATTGTCTGAACTGTTCAGACAATGCTGACCACAGTTCAGACAGTTCAGACTGTTCAGACTGAACAGCAGTGTGTAGCTCCTGGTAATAACGTTCAATAATTATTGAAGTTCAATGGTTTTCTGAATTTTGAAGGCCAAATTGCCATAGCAAGCAACACATCTGTTTTCTATTTTCAGAGCCCCTAATAATGCACCTTCATGAATTCAGTTTACAAAGATCAAATCGATCATTCAAACCATTCAGATTTAATATCTGTCACACCTGCTTCTAACGGCTGCTGCTAATAGTAAACAGATGAAGTTATAGCTACATTTTTCATTACTAATTTACAGTAATGGTTACAGCCTTCGAATCCGGGAGGGTTGAGAGTTCTCAACCCCCCGGGAGACTTTTTCTTTCCCATGCTGAACTCATGAGAGGGGGAAGGGGGTGGGGTGGGGTTGACAGGCATTTTTAAGACCATTTTTAACACTACTTGCCCATTTTGTAATCATTGCTGGACTCAATAATCTTTAAGCGATTCCTACAGAGATTGGACTTACCAAAAGAGAGGGTAGTTGAAGTCGCATGCCATAAGTCCCACTGTGGGGCTTGGAAATCAAACAGGGATGGCTCAGCCCCCCCAATCCCTCCCTAGAACCGCCCCTGTTCATTTGTTGTTGTGCTCCACGACAAAAGGCAAGGAATATTTAAAGAACAATTTACATGTGCACAATGTCATATTCTCCCTGAAGGGAGCTATTTCTTCTCGTGCAGAAACGGAAGCGGAGAGGTGGGAGGGAGGGGGATGCTACCAGAAACTTTTCTCTTATGTGCACAACTCACGACCGGGGAGAGGATGCTAACGGACCGGGGAGGGGATGCTAACGGAAGTTTGTGAGGCCATTCTTAACAGACTAGTGCTCATTTTACAATCACAACTTGGAATTTTAACAACTGCACATCTTCGACGTCCGTGCGCACTGTGAAGTACTCTTAGGGCTGGCTTCTCCAACACGGATTTAATGGTGGTTCAGGATTTAGCCTATGCAAAAAAGGTGGGTTAAATCCTGAACCACCATTAAATCCGTGTTGGAGAAACCAGCCCTTAAATGTTAACCACTGCACATTTTATCAACGACTGGCATTTTGCGTACACGTTTTTGTAGCACACTAATTATGCGCTGGCGTTATGTACCCGGCACCGGACAAAACAGTGAAGTTGCGCCATCTATGGCATCTAAGCATTACATTTCATTTGAACACAGTTTGGAATGTGCATTAGCAATGACAACACTTTACTGCAACACATCGATGCAATAGTATACTGCTGGCCACTCACAAATTCACTATTCTCTGGACACTACCGCTCATTGACAATCAATCTAAAAATCTGACGTCGACAAAGACGCGGTCCAGTTCGCTATAACATGTCGAAAACATTTTTAATGGAAGCTATCCTAGTCTCGCTTCTTCCACCTTCCGAAGGTCTAGTCTCCCAAACAAATTTGTACATGAAAAACATATCCTTCAAAAGCAATCTGATGTATCTCGAAAACGACAATAATGATGACATTGACTGACACAATTTAGAATAGCTTGGATGATCCTTTAAATTAAAATACAGGCTACACTAATGAAATGGAATGTTTGTTGTTTGGTGTCTTATTTACTTCAATCACGTCTGGAGGCTATAACAGTGTAGGCTATAGTTAATATAAAATAGTGTAAGCCGTTGGTAATAGAGTATACAGTCAGCAGCCCCCTTCCTCTAAAACTGCACAGTAGGCCCTGCACCGATTGACAGAAATCACCAACACTAGATCGGCAGGCTACTGTCTTACACCGCTCAACTTCATGTAGGCTTATAGTGATGCGTCTCTCATAGAACTCACTACATAATTAAAACTGATAAACATTCATTATCAGACCAATCCAAAGCAAAACTATAACAAACTCCATGCATGCACGCAAAATATGCAAAATATGAAATTATAACAACATCGATAATGTGCCAACGGTACACGCGGTCAAAGTGCGACTTTGTAACTAACTGAAATAAATTATGCCTCTCACCAAGCACACCGATTTTGCTAGATCGCTATTTTTCGGTTCATCACTAACGCTCCATTTTTCAAGTGTTACCGGGTTCCAGTAACATCCTCCTGCTAGCTAACATATACTGTTGCTAGAGATGAGTTAACAGCAAGAATCGCCGACCGGTAATATTCGTGCATTTCGCTTGAAAGCGGCTTGATCTCTTTCCCACTGACATCTTCGATCGCGAAATCGGTTAGTCAAAATTGAGAAAGCAACGTTTGTCAGAAGTTTCAAACAATGAACCACAATGGAGGCAATTTGACAATGAAATCTTATAGGAATGCGTACTAAATGCATTTTTTAATTTAAAGAAACTTACAAGCCTGTCAAAACTTCATTGAAAAGACGGTTTTTTCGCGCCACAAAAAAAGGTTCAATCTTGAAAACCGGTGCGTGCTGGTTGAAAAGCGAGCACGTTCTCACAAGAATTATGCAAGCTAGGGCTAGGTTGTCTCTGATAGAATTGACATAATTACTGGCACATTAATCCGTGAAGGAGAGCTTCAGCAGCATGCACTCAATCAAATTAGTGTTGAAGCACGTCAACGCAAAGCATGCCTACAGATTAAGGGTCTACCACACTCCTTCTCACTCAAACAATAGTAATTTTAGTAATTATGTTCAAATTTCCCTGTGAACAAAACGCACACAAATTAACAACACCGATTGTTCATAGTTTACAGTTGTGTTCTGGCTTTGCTCCCTACTGACTTTGGGCATGAAATCGGTTTTTGCTATAAACATCGCAGTCACATGATTGTCTTGTTTCGCTTCCAATTATTGAGCCTCTTAGGCTCTTTCAACATGTTTCCTCGCTTCTTTTCTCCACTGATTAAAATGGATCGCTACTAAAGACTACAAAACAAGAACGCGCTTGTTCTCTAGTCTTTGATCGCTAACCCTATGCCAGTGACATCGCGGTAATCGCTGGAGGCCATTTACTCCGGGTTTCAGCTTAGCCTAGAAATGTCGCCTGAATAATACATGCAGACCTATTACGTCAGTCTACAACAATAAAGGACCCCATGAACTTCTTCAATAACTACGGAACGCAATTAGCGCTGTCAATGAAATTGTTACCACATTAACTTGTATCATTGCTTCATATTTCTCCCGATTATCCTTGAATTTCATCCAGCGGTCAAAAAGATACGAGTAGTCAAAGTTAACCACAAAAAAACACGTCAACCAAGCTGTGAAACTGCTTGGTTGAAATTGCCGTTTGCACCTCTTACGCAAGCCAAAAATTGTTTACGCCGCTGCTTATTTTTGTGATAAGTACAGAATGTTCAAATTTGTTCAGGTGCTCAGGTTTCACGTGCATGCTGAAACCAAATCTTGTTGAAACATGAAGTGCACATTCTTGGATTGCTAACGATTACTGAATTTGAATATAAAAGAGATCATTACACAAAATTGTTGATGCAAATAGCAATTAAGCAGTTCCCCAGCTTGGTTGATGCGTTTTTTTGTAGGTCAACTATAACTACTCTTATCTTTTTAACCACACGATAAAACTTCACGAAAATTGCAGAAATATGCAAGTAAATGTGGTGACAAGTTAATTGACCACGCTTTGGCGTTTCGTAGTTATTGAAGAAATTCATTTGGTCCTTTACTTCTGAGACACGGCGTAGTTAAGTTACTATATCAATATGACAGTGCGGTCGATAACACACACAGCATGAAACTATTATTCTCCTTAATTAATTATTTAAATCGTATTCTAAATCTCACCAAAGCATAACCAGAGTGATGAGAGGGGTGGATATAGTAGCGTTTAGAGCGTTTTGATTCGATTAGTAAAAGCGTAAAGCGTTAAAATTGGCCTGCTTAATTAAACGGATACCCGCAGCAGATGTCCAGCAACTGCATCATGCGTGTTAATATAATCGCACGACGTTAAAAAATAGACTTACAGTACGCAAATGCGATGTGGTTGCAATTGAAATAGATAAAAAGTCTAAGGCTGAGTTTTTCCATCGAGTGTTAAAATTTTATCCGAGGTCATGACGTCATCACACCCAATGAGCGCGCTGAAAGCTTCATCTATGGTTCATTTATCGCCATGTGATTGGTTTTTGCGGAAAAAATCTCGGATTCAAATTTTAACTCTAGATGGAAAAACCTAGCCTATAGCAATCAGCAATGCTGCGAAGCGTTAGAATGATATCGAATCCAGGGCACCAATTTAAATTCAGCCGTTTTTTAAATGAGCACTTTTTCCTCGACCTGCATGTTTCTCCAGAGTTATCTCGGACTAATTTTAGTCTAAGGTTTTTCTCAATTGTAGCTAAAACCATTTAATTCAGATTAGCATTTATTTAAAATACATAACCATTAACATTTACTTGAACCTTGGTATAATATTGTTTATCAGCAATCGTGAATGACACATGTCGGTGAGAACTATGTTCACAGGCCACTTGAGCTTATGACTCAACTTGACGACGTTTCAATCTTTTTCAAACCAAGGAAGTAACACAGGCTTAATATATACAAGTTTGCGCATGAGGGCTAATATAATTTAACAACAAGCAGATCTATCTGCTAAATATGGCGTAATTAATATAATTATAAAATGTATTTGTATAACCCTTGACTGAAGCACTTTAAAATACGATAGGCGTGCGCTGTAAAGCACTTGAAAAAAGCAACGAAAACCTTGCAACCTGTATTAAAGTCTGCAGTCCTTTCTTGGGTGCGGAAAAAACCCCGAAAAAACAAAAATAATCATTAGAGCAAAATTATGTGCACCAAAGACTGAAATTAGACATCCAGTGTTAGTCATCACATGACAAAAGATATTCAATTTTCTTGCGATATCTGCTGTTTTGAAGTTAACCAAAATCTAGTTGTGTTGCAAGCGCAGTGTGAAAGGATGTCAATTATTTGTTAGACACACACTACTCTACACCTACCCCAACTCCAGCGCGGTGAAATTATTTTCTCAGTAGCTATATACCGTAAAACATGAAATTTTTGTGTGCGTGTAATTTTCGTAAATTTTGCCAATCGGGAAAAATCGCAAAAATTACTTGCAGCAAGCATAAAGCTGCAGAAGCTATTATAATGGGAAGTCCTCAAAAACGCGAAAATAACATGCGGCAAAAATTTCAAGTTCTACAGCATATCTCGATCTAGCCACTTCAAATGTAAAATAACGATAGTAGCCTAATCTAGCAAGATTAATTAAAGCTTCATGCTTTTTACTATACTCATAGCAACGAAAACAAAGAAATGGTAAACCGTGATATCCAAAGCCTAATAGCAAATACACCAATATAGAAAGCAGAGCCATTGTTACTATGACAAGCAGGTCATACTTACAAGCACATACAGCAGAATTCTTATAATCATACTGTCATAGAGCGATATAATACCTATTTGCAGCGAGTCATCCCATTAGAAACCAAGTGTCAACCCTTACAATCCGGAAGTAGCTACTAGGCATAACAAATTAGGCAATCACGCCTGGGGATTAGCCGGCCTTCTATTTCCGACTCGGACTGAGACTCTGCCAACGACTTGGAAGAACTGGACATGAATATGGTGTATTGGCAGTGTGCTCGCAATCTGGGGCCTCATTTATGTACATTTCTTAAGATTTTCTGAAATCTTATCCCAACTAAAATTTAAAACAAATAAATCCAATCGCCCACCGCCGTGACGGTTCGCGCGCGACCGTAGGGAGTTTCCAATAAAAAAGATAAGATTTGCCAAAGATTCTCTTAAAACAATCTTACGACTAAGATTGTCATAAGATATCTACGTAAATGAGGCCCCTGGTCTCTAAGTTAAGCTTTGTTCTATCTATAACTTCTACAATTCATTGGGAATTGGATGATAAATTTAGTTTACCCATCAGAGTAACTGGTTAACAGCCAAAGCAGTTGATTCTTTCTGCGTTGGGAAAAATCAAATTTGCATCGAAAATAACGCTGCGCGTGTTGTGTATGACAAGGGCAGCCGATATGTACGGCATAGGTTGTGCTACGTTTTGACGCAATCGCGAGTAAAACAACAATTTTCCAAGCAAGAGTAAACACTAAATCAAATTTATACCAAATAGCTCCGCGGTAAATCGACTTCATCAATTATTACTTAGTCAAAGTTTATATGTTCAATGTACTAAGATCGCACAAATAGCACATTTCACCTTCTATTGGGCCTGCTCTACTTTCATACCGAGCTCAATAAAGCGTGGACACAATCAGAGCGTGACGTGGATAACAACGCTGCAAAACTATAGCATGACAGACTTTCAAACGCTGATGTAATCATAATCTCAACAGCATAAAGCCTTTTACCTATAATATCATGTCTTGCTATAAAATCGCGAAAAGCAGGGGCCATATAGTCATGCAATATAGTCGTGTCATATAGTCGTGCTATATAGCCGTGCCGTTTAGTTGTGCCTTATAGTCGTGAGACATACTGTAAAACATGAAATTTTTGCTGCATGTTTCTTTTTTGCAGTTTTGCCTCTCAGAAATTTTTGCTGCACTTAATTTTTGCGCGTTTGAGGACTTCCCATTTTAATAGCTTCTGCAGCTTAATATTTGCTGCATGTAATTTTTGTGAGTCTTCCCGATTCACGAAATTCGCGAAAATTACATGCCCGCAAAAATTTCATGTTTTACAGTAGTCGTGCAATATAGTTGTGCAATATAGTCGTGCTGCAGTGTTTAGATATATAGTTGCTATAATAGAGTAGTGCTGTGCTTATGAACGCACACACACTAAAAGTTGAGGAGGTCAGGGGCACACCGTCAGAGGATTAAGATAATACAACTTAGGCTACTGAAGTAAATAAAAATTTATGTAGAAAGTAGTTAAAGTTCGGGAGGTCATGACCCCCCCCCGACCCCCGCTGTGGTTGCTCCCTTGGCTGCGCTCTCATTCTCTTTTAAAGTGACGGAATAATTCACTGAATATGAATTTAATTCAATAATATTTCATTCTGTCAAATATCTGATTAGTCGATGATAGATTGTCTGCAGTTAGAGTAATCAAAGTATGAACTGCTTCAGGTTTCTTGCAATAAACAAATCAATCTATACAATCGCTATTTATAGCTACTAACAATCGCAATTGATTTAAATTCAGCAATTTAAATAATTGTCAAAGCGAAAACAAGATATCAAACCAACTAAACTATGACTCAGAACTATAGAAAATTGTACATCCCTCAAATATCGACCGCCAAAAACTTTGGGTCAGTTTTCATAGAGGCACTCACGTTTTCTTCAAAACCGCTTTCTGTTTGTAGACTGCTGCACTTCTGCCGCACCTACGATTCAAGCAAATTATGTTTTTTCCATCTCCGTTTGCATGAATTATTTTTGGTGCGCTACCAGTGCAGTATGCATACATACATACATACGTAAAAATAAGTTAAATAAAACTTCTCTATGTATAGATTCACAAGATGATACTTCACTTAGGTCTTACTTCATTCAAGCCATTTCAAACACAGATATTGTCACAACATTAAACGAACTGAATTAAACGAAACGGCTACAAAACTAACTGAATGAGACACCATGATCCAGACTGTTTAAGATTTCATGACACAAACACAATAATACTTTAATTTACAAAATTTCTCATAAAATATAAAACCTCTTCTTCAAAGCCATGTATTATACAACAATGCGCCCAACAAAGGCAATCAAATGCCATTCATTCAAAATTCGTAATATGCGTTAGCCTTCGCAACTACATGCATTTCAACAATCAATGTTCGAGCGGAACACAACACGTGAACATTGTACAATCGTACAGCAAGTCATCATCATTCTTTTTTCTTGTCTGCTTTTCCATGCTAGCACAGGTTGGACGCTTGCAGCCATGGACACAAGCGCCCATGTGCCCTGACCCCACGAAGGTACGTGGGAGACTGATGGGCCTTCGGGGGGCGGAAGACCCTTTATCAATTGCGGATTACATTCGACATAACCGTGCCTTGCAGCTATGGGCCTCAGTGTATAATTGCCAACCGAAAGTGCTTCTCGAATAACAACTATGACATGTTTGACATGCAAACATGTTTTTGACATTGTTGATACTTTAACATGTTTTTGAGAAGCGATCAGTAGTCTATTTTCTGTGTACAATACCAAACGTTAACATTTTTATACTCTCTTCAAAACTTTGTGTTTATTCCTGCATGTTTGTTAACCTTAATAATTGCTACCATGGATAATTATAAAAAAGATTTAACACTTTTTTATCTTCCACAGCTCACAATGAAGACGCACTCTCATGCAGTGGTATTATCTACCACCTGCAAGCCGGGGAACAGAGAATTCATTAGCAGCCCAGAGCTCTCCAAGCAAGTCGTAAAAGGCGACTAAAGAATGGGGAGCAGTTCTTTACTGGGCCCCGATACGAGGCACTGGACCAGACAAAAATACACTTTGCTAGTACACCCGGTCATTAAACATCAAAAACCGTGGAATCATTTGAATGTGAAATATTAATTTCTTATGAGCAGCATGAAAAAAAATGGCCAAAATTAAATATTAGAAATTAATCCAGTAATAAACCAGTCCAAGTTTTACTTGGATTTCCATATCCATTTCAATAAACAAAATTAATATCAATTACGCTACAGCATACAACATCAGCCAAACGTATCTAGCACTTTTACATCCCCCCTTAATCCCTTTAAATTTCTTACATGAAGAAATTTTGGCGATCCTTTGGATCACGCATTAGCATGGTGAAATATCACAGAAAACCTATGTTCGAGATGTGCGAGACCTTAAATTGAAAACGCTAGCAACAGCACGCGTGCTAATGTGTCAGAGTTAAGTCTAACTCTGAATAAACACGTGTAACGCTACGCCTTCTGCTTCCACAACAGGAAGAAGAAGGCTCAGCCTTGAAAAACAGCGTAGGCCTACGCCACGCTAATCGACTTTGACGCTGAATGCTAGTTTCGCCTGCTTGTGCGTTCACTTTACAAAAAAGCCTTATTTAAGGGTTACTACGCCCACGGCAATAAACTTAACCCTGCTAATGCGTGATGCAATGCGATCACTGAAGTTTCCTCCTCCTGTAAAAGAACGTCTCCGCCCCGTTGGCGATTAATTCATGGCGTTCTGCGCTAATTTATTAATTTAATTAATAAATAATTTAATTAATTAATTCATAGCGGTCTGCACTAATTAATTAATGAATTAATTCATAATTCAATTAATTAATTTCTAGCATTATGCGCTAAATAATTAATTGAATAAATTCATAATTCAATTAATTAATTTATAGCGTTCTGCACTAATTGATTAATTCAATTAATGAATTGAATTAATTCATAATTCAATTAATTATTCATGGCATTCTGTGCGGTGAGGGACGCGGCCCTCGTACTGAAAGCGTCCAGGGGCGCCCGCTCGCTCATCAGGACCTGCCCTCCGAACCCGTCCGACACCAGCACCGCCCGGTCCCCCTTCCTCCTCCCTGCCCCCGCCGCCGCCATCTTTCTTTTTCCGGTGACTTTCACTTCCGGCGGCGTCGCGGGGGATCCTTTCGCTTCGACCACTCCGTATTCTTCGCTTCGTTTTTCCATTTCGTCATCCTCTTCCTCGCTCATATCTTCTATGGCTAACGCCGCCCCCGCGGTGGGGCCGCGCCCCCTGTGCATCCGGGGACGGCATGGACTTAAAACAACATCCTCGTCGACGAGAGCGTCGTCCTCCTCTGCCTCCTCGGGCAGGAGGGGCTCGACGCCCCCCTGGTCCCCTCCGCCCTTCTCGCTGACCTCATAGGGCGCGTCCTCGCCCCTCATCTCGCAGATGACGTTCGTGAGCGCCTTGATGTAGTTCTTGGCGAGCGTCAACGTCTCGATCTTGGACAGCTTGCGACCGATGCGCACGTGGGGGATGACCTCCCGCAGACCCTGCGAGACGGCAGGGCATGTGTTAAGGAAAGTCTACACCTGCTCATTTTAACTAATATTTTATTAATTTGCAGTCATTATAATCATAATAATCATTGTCTTTTACGTCCATTCAAATGCGTTACAGGCAAGCCTCTAACTCCGCGTCCAGGTTAACACAGGTTAGACGTTTATATTGCATCTGAATTTTTATGGCCAGATGCCCTTCTTGTCGCCAACCAGGCTTATAAATTATCCTGGATAAAAATTATCTTGGACGAATAATTTTTACTAGCAAGCGACATTTGTGTGTTTAACAGCCTTGCTCAAGGGCTGTAACTCAAGGTTTCAGACTTGCCGGCGCGGGGACTTGAACCCTGATCCTCTGGACTCTCAGTCCAACGCCTTAACCACTACATCACAGCATCTCGCATTAAAGGTTTAATAATGCTAAAACCGCAACGCCTCTAATTAGAAATTCTTCAGTAAATTGCTCTAGTGGGTGACTCAAGTTAATGACTCAAGAGAATCATGATTAGAAAAGGTCCTATACTCATTTGCATGAACGTGAGTTGAAATCAAGATCGAGATCGAGTTTCAGACTGGCCAATCAGGGCTTAAAAATTGCGGTTAGATATTGAATTTGGTGATATGGCTCGCCTGCGCTGATTGGTCAGTTTTTAATTCGATTTCGATCTTCTGTCTCAACTCTTGTTCATGTAACTGCGTATAACGGACGTCAGTCTGCAGAAGAAGATATGTGACTCACCTGAAAGGCGTCGTTGAGAGAGTGCATGCGCTGCCGCTCCCTCTCGTTACTCTCTATCCGCCTCTGCGACCTCTCCCGAGCACTGCTTGACGACGATGACGTCACGGCCCCTCCCCCCGCCCCTCCCCCCCCCCCCCCCACCCCCACCCCCCCTCCCACCCCCGCTCCCACCCCCCCTCCTCCCCCGCCACGCGCATGCGCGCGGCGCGACG
>JAQIWG010002292.1:0-20834 GCA_034695025.1 Chamaedrilus cognettii | reverse complement strand
GGCAAAAATCGAGCAGTTCTGCTTGATTTTTGCCGCTATAGCAGCCAGTACTTCTATAAGCACTGGATGGGCCCATATGGCCGGTCTGACCGCAAGTATGAGCTTAATGGAATGTGAAAGACAGCGTAACATTGACTCGAAGTACTCATTTGAATACAGCAGAAACTGATGCGATTTCGACATAGGCTAACATTTCAATGCTTATCAATACGGTGTCAACAGTCAAATCTGCCGGCTAGCCATAACATAAAATACATTTTAAATAAGGCCTACACAAATGAGCTTGAATCTCCCTATATAGGCCTGTTGTAAAAATGGTCTTACAGTGTAGACATTAGTTTTGCAGAAAAATATTCAAATGCGCTCGATAGATAGGCCCAATGTTTTTAAGACATGACATATATATCATTACAGGCATACTGCATATTTGTTCGATTCGTTCGCTATTGTCTGATGCGTTCGAATTTGGAAGTAAATTTTCGATAATAGCAAACATCGCGCCGATTCTGTTTTGCGCGTTTAAGAAATCGAGCGAAATTGTTTCTGTAGCAATCGTCACAAATATCCCCGGGGGAGTACAAGCGAGGAATCGGTTACTATTTACGCTATCGGGCACTTAGAACTTGCCAGTCTCCGGGCGGCGATATTTAAACCGGCGACCCGTCAGAGCGAATATATCTAGACGAGTGACGACTGACGAGCGTGTGAAAGTTGTCGAAATTTTGCTGTCACCAGCCTTCTGGGTCAAATCAGTGCATCGACCGCGATCGAAAAACCACTCCGAACTTGAAAAATTAGTAGGCTTCTCGAAGCATGGAGAGTCGGATAGCAGGCCGTAGGTCTTTAGCATTCGAGTATATATAGGCTTAAGTGACTACGTTTAGCGTATACTGGATGAGTGACTTAGTTTTTCGAAATTCGCGAGAGATTCATGATGCATGCTATATACAACGCTGATTCACGCATCCTCCATATAGCTCACTCAGGCTGAGTAAACTATATGCTATGCTACATGCATTATCAGATGCATGCTAGCAAGGTGCAAGCGCTGAACTGTATGATCACATTATCGTACTTACATTGTTACAATCAGTGCTGTAGCTGTGATGCCGCGGCCCGGCGGGATCCTATTTTCCTTTTTTATGTCATGAGCGGCATTCATTTCACATGCAGCTGCCCTTTGGCCGTGGTTCCACGCCTGTGGTATCCATATTGGGGCGGCCCTTGGCGGGACGCTGTTAGAAACTTGAGCGGCCCGGCAGGACGCCGTCCGGCCGCGTCTCATGGCAACAACAGCACTGGTTACAATCCCATCCGTAGCCAGGATTTTCCGATTGATAGCCAAACTTATTGTAATGCAGGATCAAAAAATAGTGAAGCAATATGGAGTCACGGATCCGTTACTGCACCGGCCATGAACTAGCTTCGTGGGACCCGGGCTCCAGTGCCCCCCTCTGGGTAGATGCTTGATTTGTTAGCCCGTGTTATCACTGAAGAAAGGCCTAACTGCCATAAGGGTGCATTGTTCTTTAAAGTGCATCTTCGCTCTATCCCAGAGCTACTAAAACGCTAAAAAAGGCACGAACAAATTTGAACGTTTATATGAGATTCCGTGGATTTTATTAATATTACTATTATAAAACTATCTATTAATTATTATTAATATTACATTAATTTCGTAAATTTGACTGGCTTTCACGTTAGTGAAGAGATACAGAAACTCAGAAAGTCTAGGAACATAATTTTCGCAGCTAAATAAATGATTGAAATCGCTTTTGAATTCACTAATTTTAACACGAATTTAGCCTTTAGGCCTACGCTAAAACAATTAATATTCGAAATTTCTTAACAACTGGAATATAATGTGGGTCCAACGGGGTGCACGGATTTCAACCCGCACCTGATGCGTATCGCTCTAGTGTTTGACGCCAGTCGCTCTCCCTCACTCAGCTACTCCGGACTCGAGTATAATACACTCGTCGAATGCACCGCCTCACCCCTACATAGCAGGGCCCGGCGCACCGGCTACTGAGGAAAAGCGAGTAGTGATAGTTGCGAGAGGGAGCGGGGAGGCTGAACTGATACAGACACATTCATCGCTGTGGCAATGGGGGAAAATCACCCGTCGTTTTTGTAAAATGTTGCTTTATCTTGTCTGAAAAAGTTTGAAAACTTTGATACTCGTTCGAAAAAGTTACTGTCCAACCGCCGGAATAGAATGATTGCAGGATTGTAACTCCGAAAACGTACAAAGTTGCAACCCAACTGAAGGAATAACATTGTAGCAGGCAATGCAGCTATGTAGATAATGTTATACTAACCTACTAATTTCTACTTCGATTACATTATTCGCCATTTAAATATCAAATTGTATAGGATGCGACAGAAAAGGCCTTAATAATTCGCGTCGAACATTTTCTATGCCCCTCGGTAAACGAAATTTAATTTATCAGCTATAGGCCTACTTGACGTCCTTCAGACTATTTAAACTGATTTTAATGACTACAGGCTACAAATCAGACCCATTGTTTGTCGAAAAACTTTAAAATTCAAAACCCAGCAAAAACTTTCATCCTCCAAGGTTTTTTTGCATCCAAGTTTCGCCGCCGGCAGGAGGCCTGATGTCTGGCGGGGTAATCAATGCCTCGGGTGATTGACAGGGGGTCGCATCGCTTACGGTTTACATAAAGTATCGCGTCCTCGCTAGGTGCACTCGAGTCACGTAGCGCGCGGCGATAGCGCAAACATCACGTCAGTCAAACTGCGCCCCCTTCCGTCCAACTCTCGCCTAGTAGGGACGATTGTACATGTTTGCGAGAGTTATACGCGGCATAATTCCGATAGCTTTCTATTTTAATTTAGAAACATTTGAGCGTCTATTTTTGGTCAAGTCACGCTTGTAAAACTTCTTGGCAGTCGCTGAGTTGCGGTGATTTTGAATGCATGACGTATCGTTAATCCGACATATTTCGATTTTGTTCTTACGCGTCTATTTTTAGTTAGGGACGACTATAATCTGGCCCCTAAAACAAACCTTTCGAGTTCTGGACAAATTGCGACGATTGCCTCGCGCGCTATATGCTACCTAAAGCCGACATCTTGTACTTACATTATTTGTTCAATGTGTTAATTGTTTGTTTGTAATTACAAATATTGCAGTTAGAAACAGCAATTGAATGTTTTTAACTTTGACGATTGGGACGCTTTTAAATCCAACGCAAATATTCAATTTTACAACTTAACGATCTACAACCAACGTTGAGCCATTTATGCTAATTTGCTTGTTGAGGACGATGCCTAGAACAGAAACTATGATGCACCCATAATGGGAAATGATTCGAAAACTATAGGTGAAAATTATCCATACCGAACAAACAAACTGCTAAAAAGTTATTTCCATGACCTCCTACTCGAATTTGTAAGCCTTCTCCCGTGGCTCGTGATAGCAAACGCCAAGGTCCCGTACATTCCCATTCAGTCGTGCACCCATGACCATATGACCACCAGTTTGCGCGATCTCTCACCCCCTGTCCTCCTTCCTTCCGTCAATCCGCGGTAGCCAGTCAGCCAACCCCGGTGCCCCTCCGTCAGTCCTGACGGATCGTTTGACCCTCCCGTCTGCGCCAACTCACAACATCTCGTCCTGTAGATGCCACAGGGGCTCCTGCACGCCGACTTACAGCTAAACGCGCGGCAAAGACAAGGCTTAACATCATGGTGAGCTGATCAATTGATTTCAATTCAATTCGATTATTCATCAAACCATACATCAAGAAAGCAAGGCATCAACATGCATAATTCAATGCCAGCTCTCAAGTCAGATCACTCGCAATCGGGGCAAAAATGTGGTTTGTGTTTTTAAAGGCTTAGGGTTAGTGTTAGTTTTGGATTCGTAAAAAATAATTTTTTATTTATGAGGTTATGGTTCAAGGACTGTGTGTAGAAGCGAAGACTATTACATTCGGGTTCTGTGAAAAGAACCGGACAGACCGCTTCCCCCTCTTTAGTCGCGACATTTGCGCAAAATTCATTTTACCGCATGCATAACGTTCCAACCGTCGATCCAGAGCGGGGGTTGTTTGGACGAACTCAACTCCCGCCCGCCCGTCTCACCTCTCGGCGCTAAACCCACGCCGCGGCAGCAGTTCGCTCCCCCTCCTCCCCCCCCACCACCCCCCCCCCCCCCCCCCCGGCACCCGTCAAACTTTTGACGGGTCTGACGCCGAGCGCAGCCGACCGCCGTTCGCTAGTTTCGTCTTAATTTACTGCTTCATAATCGATTAGTATCTCAGTATCTGCTCGTGTCGATCGTTTGAGATTTTGATTGGCTGGGATGTATGAGGGGCAGGGGCGGGTCCAGGTTTTAATCGTTGGGGGGCGGGGAGGGCAGGGGGGAGGGGAGGGAGTGACATAATCGGGTTCGATCGTATCTATCATAAATTATAAAAAAACTTATATTTCAGCACTATGGTAAAGAATGCAAACAAATCTAAAATGAATAAATATTGTACACGAGCTTTTATTGTAGGCCTACGCTTTTATGAACGTCGTATGACCCTATGTGTTAAAAAACAATCCATCCTTCTAAGCCTCCTCGAAAAAACTCACGAGTGGGAAGGGGGGGGGGTAAGCCCATTGTTACAGACGTTTAAATCAGGTGCACATCCATTGCAGAAAGAGAGGAGATGAAGCCCATGTAGGCCTATTTGCTCAATCATATAACAACATAATCTCTTGCTTTTTCTTTTTTGTACGGAGTCTTATCTAACAATGGCCTATACCCTCTCACAACCGGAATGGGAGGGTCACGGTCCCATGTCCCCTTTGCGAACTGCATTCGCCGAGGACGACGGGTCGGTTAGTCAGCAGCTGTTCGTGAGCAGGACGCCGATCACGGAGTAACGGCGGCCATGTTTGTTGATGTTGTGCAGACGGCTGACGGCGTCTGCGCTGATGGTTCATGCGCTATACAGAGCGGACCCGTAATCGGGAGTGACCGGAAATGACAAATAAATAAAGCCGCAACTTGCGTGCGGTTTTAACCGAAGATTTCGGAAAAAGAAATGGTGGACACTAGGCACAGACGTATGACCCCGCCGATGCGCCCTATTGCATTTAGTTTATTATACGACTTTAGTGCAAGACTATGTCGTCACGCATCAGCGAACGGCAAGCTTATAGCTAAATGAAGCTGACTAGAAAGCTGGCTTTATTGCAAACGACGCCGATAGACAACGCTACGTCCAGTTGTTGTTGCGCATATAGCCTTTGGCGTTTGCTCGGATTCATGGCGGATTATCAGTTCACCACATGACTAGTCTTCTCTTCAAAGAATTTCTCAGCCACGCAGTTTGCATTACAGAATTCTAGGCCGTAATTTCTAAAAGTATATATTGCATCCGATTCAGCAGACAGGCAATCGGCCTTGTCGATAATTATTGTTGATAAAATTAAAGGCTAGATCACGAGTAAGCTTATTTTAGATGATGCGCCTACGTAAACTATCGCCAGGTTTTCCCCAATTAGAGATCCGCACGAGAACACGCGAATATGAACACACACGAATGTGCTATGTAAATGGATAGTATAATTATGAAAATAGCAATATAGGGCGTTATCGGCATGATCACGCCCACACGCTCGCCGCGCCTGTCATAACAAGTACCGTTGTACCGCTCCATCTAAATTAGCGTTGACAAGTCAATTATTAGAAGCGACTGTTGAAGCAAGGCCGAGTGACTAAAATATACTACGTGGTTCTGCTGAATGTCACCGTATGGTGCGCGCCG
This sequence comes from Chamaedrilus cognettii, assembly GCA_034695025.1. Taxonomy (NCBI): domain Eukaryota; kingdom Metazoa; phylum Annelida; class Clitellata; order Enchytraeida; family Enchytraeidae; genus Chamaedrilus; species Chamaedrilus cognettii. Next base: position 15,045 of record JAQIWG010002292.1, on the reverse strand, counting down.
TGATCGCGAATATTTCTGAGAAGGTCTGCGTAGCTGACTAAACTTATAATGCTGACACTGATAAGTTAACGGAAGTCCAGATCATTTCCTACACATCGACAAAAGAGCTTTGAATGTAGTTCGCGAGACGTTTAGAAAAACTTGGTTGTCAGAAAAACTGTTTGTCGGCATCGTTGCGCTCAATCTTCGCCAATACTCTTTTATGCACGGTAATACATTATAGCATGGAATCTTTGTGAAAATTAAAAATGTACAGTGGTACAATATACAATCAAACTAAACAACATACAGTATGTGTAACAGTATGTATACTGTTACAGCATACATACTTGTAACAGTATGTATACTGTATACAATCTGTGTTCAGCATTAGGACCACAACATTATAAATCGTTACAAATGCCAAATGCCAACATGCCAAACTGAATTTAAAGATGAAAAAATCCACAGCATTGAAGATCGTAAGCCTACTCGTCCGTTCCCGCACGCAGTCAGTGTGACGGACCGACAGGGACGCGATTACAGGGAGCAGCGTGGCTGAGAAAAACATGACTCTACATGATTCCGTGCATGCCATGGCGAACCGGAGATCAGGGGCGCAGTAGGGACATCTGAGAGCGTTTTTTGGAACAGGAGATAATTTTTCGCCCGAGATTGCTTAAATTTTGATTGCGTTTTCAATGTCATTTATGAGAACCATGCAAATGAAAGTCACATTATCTTTGGTTTCCCTTTTCAAGCAAATTGTATTTTTTATACTGAATGGATGTTATTATGTGTGCACTCTGCTTGCAACAAATCTTCGTATATGCATAACATTAACTTCTAAGCAAAAAACTCACGAGTGGGGCTCAGTTTCGATCGGGGAAAGGGGCGAAAGCCGTTAAAATTTTACACTAGCAGTGTTCATTTCTCTCTTATACCCCCACTAACAATTACGCATAATAACGTGATGGTCATCTCTCAATGTTGGTGCATTTCTTATTTTTATACAATTCCTAGGAGTAAAATTAATAAGCCAACATTGAACAGAATGGAGGGATACCATTGCCTCCACTCCCCCCTCCCCCTCCCTGGATCCGCCACTATAAGGGAGACGCGCCATGCCGTGTTTTGTTAGCTAAAACCGCCGGCGCGCAGTCCGGGAATGCCTTTGCGAAAACACGTCCAGTATCCATAACGGCTCCGAGCTCCGTGACTCGGATCAGCGACCGTTTCCAACAAATCAACTCGGGTTCGAATTCTACAGTCTTCGATCTCAGGGGTTAGGCGATATCTGACAGGGTTACTGTCGGAACCGGCGAAGAATTAGGGACTGTATAGTCCTGACATACGGGGATCGAGATGCTCCGTGCTGACGGGCTGGGGCAACGCGATGCGTGTTAAAGATAACAGCACCGAAGTGCACGAGGAACTAGTGCAAGGAAGCGGCGGCTCTGTTCACTGAACTAGTGTTGGGTGACGGAAAACACGTTGAACTGTGATTACGTTGTGCGCAGGGTAAAACGCGACTGAAAGTGAAGACTGGATGTTGCAATGGGCGGAACGATTATTGTGGAATTGATTTCCTGTTCGGAGGTAGGGACTCGATACTTTCAAGATTGACTGTTTGAGTCATATATAAACAAGACTCAACTACATAAGCTGTGCTAAGATGATTGGGGACTGCGTAGACTTGAAGAATAGGCCATACTCCCATCGATATATCGAATTTTCTCTGCGCGTGAAAAATTTGGTGTACGGAAAAACGGTGTACGCATTTGGGTTGATTGAAAATTTAATATAACAAATTGTAATATGTGAGAAACACAGAACTACAACAAAATTCAATAAAATAAAAAACCTGGATAAAAAAAAACAGAACCAACCAACAAACACAGCTGGAAAAGCAAAAACTAAGATATTCTTCGACAGAGCTCTATACAGGTTGCAGTCATCTGACTTCTCACTTCCAAACTCAAGGAAGTCAGATGTTGGACTATATAATTATGACAGTTACAGTCAAGAATGCAGAACAGCGAGACGCCCACAGACAAACACACTGCCACGCAGAGCTACCAGTCAGCTGTTAGAGCAAGCGCTCGAACGCCGCGACCCCTGGCGCCTCACTCGATTCCCTGAGGCCCGCCGCGCGGCTCCAATAGCTCGACGCCGACCATACTCGCTCGCCCCTCGCCCGGTTTTGATCAGCGCCGCTACCACGTCGGCCGCTGCTGCCTCGGCTTTCTCAACCCCTCCGAGACAGCAGCGCTGCATGCAGTGCAGATATCGTCTGATAGCGCGCTGATCCAATCAGCGAGCGCGCCGCTTGCGAGTAATTAGGAGCCGTATCGCGTGGCTGCCTCGAGGCTGGCCGGCATCACGCAACGCGCCGGGAGCGGGGGCAGGAGCAGGCAGCGAGGCGGCTGCGCTTGTGCAGACTATAGTATAGAGAGCCTCTTCCCCATCGATGTATACCTGCAGCTGTCGCATAGGCAGCCGCATCAGTCTTCTGTCCGATATTCGTCGATGTTGGAGATGATAGCCGAGACTGCAGTATATAGAGTACTACCTTTTCGACGTTGAACGCGTCTTCCGTGCAGCGAAGAGTTGAAAGACAATGCAGTGCACAATGGATGAGAGGCTAGTTTGACATGTCGTTTGACGATCGGCGTGTGCTGTAGTTTAAATATTCAGAATATCATCAGTGCGCCCGTATTTAATCGCCTCGTATTGTTCGTGTGGCATTTAATCTATAAATTTAATTTACGTTGTCTCAAAATTTATGTCTCTTCTATGCATCAAGCGTCAAGCAATCAACGCAAGTTTTTTACGTCGATCCACAATTAGTTTTAGCCTAGTTGCTGCTGCATGTATTGCTGCATGTATTGCAGGAGCAGCAGCAGCAGCAGCAGCAGCAGCAGCAGCAGCAGCAGCAGCAGCAACAACAACAACAGCAGCAGCACCGCTGCTGCCATAGTTGCTGCTATTATATCTGCATTCGCTGCTGCTGCCACGCCGCCTAGCTGCTGCCCGCACTCTGACCCCGCGCCTCACCCCTCGCACCCGCACCCGCTAGATGGATAACTCTGCGAGCGCGCTTCCATCAAAGTGGCCGTTGACTGACAACTCTCAACGCGACCCGATTGAAGAGCGCTCCGATCTGCTCTCAGACCTCAGCCTTCTGTACCCGTTGCACTGCACCCAACAACCCGCGACCCTGCTGGTCCCCATCCCCTCCCCCCTGCTCCCCCCCCCCTACCCGCCACGGCTGGGTACACCCACCCTGACGGGTCCCCCACTCCCATCGCCAGTCTCCATCATCCTTCACACAGGGGGCGGACCCGGGTCTTCATAATGGGGAGGGGAGAATAATTTTCGGTAACTGGCAGCTAGAGAAGTTGGGAACGCTCCCCACAAAATCCACGAACGCCGGGGGGAACGACAGTTTTTTGAAAGTGTCCCCTCACGTAAATACATGATGGAGTGGAGGTGGTGATGACGGAAACTCTATAGTTGACAGTAATTGATCAAAAAAACTATTTCCAATCCGACACGTATCTGCAATACCAAACAGAAGTACAGAGGAACATTTCTCAAATGAGGATTTCTACTTTTTTCACATTTACTCTATATTCCTGAGATCAATTCATGACAAATTTTCACGGAGGGGGCTGGTGAGGGTGTTTACGGCCCCAGCGCCCCCCTGGATCCGTCAAGGCCCCCGCGTCTCTCGTCGGCCCGTGCACCGCGGTCTCACAAACAAGCCGCTCCGCCGCTCCTCCGCCGCCGCTGCAGCGCTGCGCTGCATGCTGCGCAGCACCCGTCGTCTGAAGAAGTATTGAGTTCGAGAGATATTTACCGCTTTCCGCCCGACTCCAATTATCGCGATTAATTGAGACGCCCCGATCGGTTACCACTGCCGCCTCTGCTGCTGCTGCAGCAGCGGGGCTTGCGCTCGAAACGCACGAAATGGCATCGAGGAATCCGTGATTCGTACAGTTGAGAGGGGGATGGGAGGGAGGGTATGAGATATGCCAACAAAATTGAACTACAATCGTGATTTGTTTTCATCCATGTACAGCCCAGCCCCCCCCTTACACTGAGTTTAGAACGGCATACAACAGATATCATGAGATGAAAATTGTTCTGATGAACATTGAATTAGCTGTATAGGCCTATATAATAGCGCATCGAGGCGTCACGCCGCTCTTATCCATATAAAACTTGCTGGAGCTACATTATGGATCTCCATTATTAATTCTATATACACGTCCCTGGCTCTACTTCATGTTCTATTTTGTATTTGATATTTTTCATATAGTGCAATATCACGCTGCATAGTCGCGAATCAACTCATGGAGGTCAGAGTTACAAGTCTCATTTTTCCGACTGGATGAAGATGACCTGTCCACTGTCGATGGCGTCAGAATCACGTCCGGTGAATTTAATTGAAAGCGAAATGTATTGGAGTCACCAAATAAACGGGGAGAGAGTCCTACGATCCCTGCGACATTGCCCTTCAGTCAATCGTCTTGGAAGCATCGAGGCGTATAATAGCGAGGGCCTGCGGTATCCGGTGGTCGAACGGAGGGAACCGTAAACTGTTAATGTTTGGGTTGGTGTTGATAATTTCACGCCTTATCAATTTGCTTCTGGAAGTGAAACAAGCACGCTGCAAACTGCCCATTGATCTCTGTGTGGTGGCAGAATGAGCGGCGAAACACTATCTGCTTGTGTTGAAGCTCTGATGTTTAAAATTCTTCCAGGCTTTGTAAAAATGAAACCAACTCGAAATTTTATATTTGCATTTCTATGGATAGGCCAACAAGCGCGTGGGCCTACACTATATATTATAAAGCTTCATTTTCGCCACTTGACCAGAAGCGACATAATATGGTAGCAACTAAAGTTTAGCTCTTAGAAGTGACAAGGATCTATTCTATGAATACTGTATAGTGAGGTAAACTAGCGCTGAGTGTTCAGCACTGCTGGTCTGCATAAATATTTAATTCGCTAAGATATGATAGGGCCAATACTTCAATAAGCCTGTTACTATACGATTTCCTACCCCCTGCAGGCCGGGGAGCAAAGATTTGGCTTACAGCCCAGAGCTCCCCGGGAGAGTCGTAAAAGGCGACTAAAGAATGGGGGCGGTTCTGTGCGATGTGACACCGGCTCTCTTGCACATAACCGGACTGTATCCTGTTACCGTCTGTGTGCTACACACGGTCCGTAAACTACAAAAAAACCAAACCTACATGATTTACTTTTTAAAATCCTTAATCCATGAAATTATAAAATAATAAAGTGTTATCACTGTAATGACTGTCCTTGTCATCCATGCAATCCTACAGCCCCCTTCCCCCCTACAGATCTACTGAGCTGAGAACGACATAAAGCTGATATGATGAGATGAAGATGATTCTGATGAAAATTAAATTAGTCGTATAATAGTCCATCGAGGCGTCACAGGGCTCTTGAATATCCCTGCGGGCGGGAGTCACAGAAAACGAGCGCCACTAGATGGGTGATGATAGCAGAACACTAGATAGGTAATAATTGCCTAAAGAGTAATGGTCATTGGTGTTCGGTTTCAGCGGAACGCGAGTCGACTTGATCATTAGTCAGCGCTGATTGGAACTCTGCTCGGATGATGAGGTTAATTAGAGAAATGGCTATCACTGCTGCGAGCGTACAGTAACATTATCTGTGATAAGGCGCTGGGCGTTGGAGATATGATTAGGCCAGTGTACTAACTTTCATTTCGTGATAAAACTGAATTGTAATTATCCTTCTTCTCCTTGAATTTTGAATACATCTATTCATTTAATAGGCTTCGCATTAGGCAGACTCAACGAAACTTCATTGACGTTTGCAACTCTAGCACTAAAGAGGAGAGGAAGGATCAAACAAGAATATAATAGAATAGAATAAAACATAGTCGAAATTAAAACACAGTGCGGTGCTTATGGTTAAAAGACTGTCACAAGTAAGATCGATTAAAGTTTCAACACGCTCCCGTGAATCGCATTAAAGAAATTCCGCCTGAGCGCCTCTGGCGATATGACATTGTGCCCTAGGTTTGGGCTACTAGTTGACATTTTTATTGATCAATCCTGGTTGTAACATTTTATATGTAGGTGGTCTGGAATATATAATGTAAAATCATTAAAAAAGTCTAGTGAATTCTTTGTCTGTACTCTGTAAGCATTATAAATGTTAGCTGAGAAGAGAAATGCCTCGCACAGTGCTGCTTTATAACAAATACTGCCAGTGTTACTCAATAATAGCCTATGATGCAGTGCCTGGTGAAATTGTTCATCTTCTTCTGTTTTAAAAATTTATGGAACGCGTGTGAGTAACAAAGACTAAAATATACTGTAGTCCGGTTCTGTGTAAGAGAGCCGCCAGAGAATCGCTTCCCCTTCTTTATTTGCCTTTTACGACTCGCTCGTGGAGCTTTGGGCTGCAAGTCTATTCTTTGTTCCCCGACTGGCTGGGATAATGCGAAAATGGTCGGCAAGATGGCAGCAGCTTTTATACGTCTACGTCGACATCGTGCAAGCCAGTTCGCGAGATGGCAGTGAACAACGCGGCATTCGCACACAATGTAAAACCTGAAACTATCGACGAGTTGGCTTTTATCCCATGGCGTTGCATTGTGTATTGTATTATTTCTCTATTCCTCGCCTGCTCAAAACGCCGCTAAGGGGATGAGCTCCCACGCCGATGGGCGTTAGCCTACTGGGTACAGTAACAGCGTACGCCATAATCTTCTTCTTCTTCCATTATATTGTGAGTTAAATTGGATAGAGAAGAATAGCACAGAACCGGACTCTAACAGTCTTCGTTACTTTACACGGTTCTTATCTACAACTCCAGCTAGAGAAGAACCTTCCCGAAATTTGAAAGGCAGTTTGCAAATGGGTGAACAATTACTAAGCAACTACTACGCCTACAATAACAAATACAAGAAAATGATCATTTTCGTGCATGGTTTCCCGGGATCACCCATCACGGGCTATATTTATATGACAGTTTTAAGGATCTTTTCTTGATCCGCGTTGTGACTGTTACACAAAGGAGCAGAACCCCGCTCTTTTGCATTCACTTTCCGGCGGGTCCAGAGGTCCCCAGAAAAATCTGAAAGGCGAAGTTTGATCCTCGCCTACAAAGAACTCCTTGACCGCCGTCATGTATTCATCTCTGCTCATCTTTTGTCCCTGCTTCAATCCGACGTCATTGAAAGTCTTGGCCGCTAGTTTCTCATCCAGTCCCACCACCTCAACAAATAACAGGCAAAAGAATCCACAATAATTGTAGACATAGGTCTAGTGGTCAAAGTCAAAAGCATTACCCTGGACTATATAAGTGAGCGAGTCGTAAAATAAGCCTACCTCATTGGTTTTGCTGCACTATAGTTAAGAACAACAATGCAAAGGGCTTCAAAATAACGCCATGCCCGACAGACCCGTCGAGGCTCGCTGCGTGTCGAGAAGGAGGCTGGAGTGGATGCTTTGCTAAGCAGAGTCGCAAAAGCGCAAAGGCACAAAGTCGCAAAGTCGCGAAGTCGCAGTGAAAAAGTGACAAAGTTGCATAATGCATTTTAAGTAAAATATCCGATTATATTAGTCATTTTATTAATGAACTTAAAACTACAATTACACTATGAAAATATAAATTAGATTACATATAAAAGTTTAAAATCCAATTTATAATTAATTTGTTTATCAACATGTATAGCCCTAAAATGTAAGTTTGCAAGCATTTGATATACTGAGGCAACGAAATTTTGACTGACAGAGTGATGCACGATTAGAGACTTCAATTACTATGATGATCTAACACAAATATGGTGAGCTGGAGTAAGTTAATTTAAATTTTAACAAGTAAACCCAAATAAAACCCCTCCGTTTAAACACAAATGATTCACATGGATTTTTTCATGATTACAGTCATAATCGTTTATAATCTTTCTGATTCTTGCATCTCCTCAGGGCTTCATTCCATTTTCTCCAAGTACACTGCGCCCTTGAGCAGGGTTAGGCCTACATTTTTTAGGCGTAGCGAAATAAATATGCCTAAAATAGGATTTTTGTCAGGCGTAGCATTACGCGTAGAAATCATGGAGGCCTGCACGTTTAAATTTTAAGACTGAACAGTTACACTACGCCTGTTTCAGAAGGAGCAGGTGTAACTCTATGCATGTTCTGTCAGGGCTAAACAAACACAGCAATTGAGTACCATAAACTTTATTTCACCAAATCAATGGTAGCAATCACCATAATTATCAAGAAAATGAATACACAAGGTGACACACTATGCACCGTTAAAAGAAACATTAAATGTAGCGAAAATCATACCCGGCACAGAAACGTAGACTATAAAGCATTGTGTGTCGAGAAAGGCCTAGCACAAGTAGCTATAAAGTTGAAAGGCAGACAATTTTTTTTACTAAAAATCATCCCGCAAATGCCATGAAGGACTCAGCCAATAATGAAGCTCAACAAAAAATCACAGCCTATTCAAACGAGCAAGCTGGATTCGAACCTGTAGCATTATGTACTGTTGCATTACCTTAAACCAGTGGACGAAATCGTTGTCATCGATGAACCCGCTCTGACCCGGGTCCATCAGGTCAAACAGGAGGGACTCGATACAGTTGACGTAGTGGAGGATCTTCACCTCTCCCTGTTTGATCAGGGCCTCGATGTAGACTTCGGCCGTGATCGCTCCAATCTTGGTGTAGTCTCCGAGGATGACGTCCCAGTACTGAACAGAAACAGAGCTGTTTTCTGCTGTGCTGCGCCACCCGGCTGCGCAAATCTAATCTGCGCGATTGAGCTTTATATAAGCCACGCCCACCTCGCTACTCAACAGTAACATACCGATTGGAATTAGCTTAGGGATAGTTTTGGGATAGCTCAGATTTAGGCTATGTTTAGCGGTGTTCCAATGTTGATATCACTAAAATGTTACATGTACTCCATGGATCCGCGGTTTGTTGACATTTCATTGCCAGATGAGTCCCATGTCTTGCATGAAGATCAACCGCGAAGATTCCATTTTCGCAACCCATCTATCGAATAAAATAAAATAAACCAATAATGGTGCCCAAGATCGATGGCCAGAAGGAATTATCCAATGTGTGGACATGCCTAATTCAACATAGGCTACTAGCCCAAGGTGACGATATTCTTATATTGGTATTCACCATTGCGAGTTAACCTCGAGTTGGTCAATCGGCGAGTTGAGAGTCACCGCTGTCAATCTCCTGTGCCCAGCGTGACGTCACTCAATCCGCCGATTGAGTCAACTCGAGGATAACTCGCAATGGTGGGTGCGGATATAAGGGCCAGTTTCTCAATCGGCAGTTATTTACTTAAAACTTGTCACACACAAAAAAAGACGCCACGACTCACGGCCAAATAAGATCGCCAAAATTAGATCGCGGATAATATTCTCCGTGATGTAGCAAGTTTTCCGAATGATCTCAGATCATTCGGATAATAGTAATAATAATAATAAATTGTAAATTGTCTTATCCCCCTCCTCCACGGCAATAGGATAGGGGATGAGACTCTTTTACTCTCGTTTTGCACTCATTTTCCTTATTTTTCAAAATTTGAACATGGAAAAAAAGTATTTCTCATGCTGATGGGGTTTTCAAGCTTGGGAAATAGTTTCAACACAAGTTTCTAATGATAATAGTGCGAATCATTTAAAATCTTCCTGGTTTTGCGCATCCCATCAATCAGCCCCGTAGCGTGACCATTCTCAGCGGGAGGGAGGGGGGCAGGGACTTTAGCGGGGGGCAGACATCCCCACTCACGGAACTTACAAGGATAAGCCGCCTCTCAAAAATTCTGTTTCAAACCGTGAGAAAGGCGGTGCGCATGTCACGACACTGATCAGCGGTCGGAGTTCCGAGCTGTCCGTAGCGCTCCGCCATATCCCCGAAGTCCTGCCTTGTCAGGAACCCGTCATGGTTCGTGTCCAGACGACGGAAGTGGGTCCGGATCTTACGCTTCCAGAACTCGTCGAACTGGCACATGGCTGCGTCTTCGGGTGGTCTTACGTAATTAGTTGTCTACGTGGCAATCCGTAGCCTGTTCTGGATTATTGTGTAGCGCGTGAGGTGCGAGAAGTCGTAGACTGACTGGGAAATTGCTTTACAAGATACATTGGTAATATAGAGCCGATTGAGCGCTGCTTTAAATATAGCAAAATCAGTTAAGATCACGTGTAGGCTACCTACATGGTGAACTGCGAAGTTAAAAAGTCCTGCAGAATCCTTCGAATTTAACATGTAGTTAGCGTACAGTTTTTATATAGCCTATGTTTTAGGAAATTAGTCGGTTGGCGCCACTTAATACTTTGTGCATTGAAGTAAGCGAGAGATCATTGTAGGTTCTTTTTCCATTAAATTACATCGAGAGTTGCTTTAACTTCGACACCAACAATATATTTATCTGCTATGAATTTCGACGTAGGCCAGTCTAAAAGATTCTATTTTGCGTCTACATTAGATTCTGTCCGAGTCGCCCTGTATTCTATACTCGCAACTGACGACTGTACAGTGGTTGTTGGCGGGCATGTGATCAAACGATGGCCTACGTTTTGTACTTATGCTCATTTGATGAAGCTACAATAATTTAACGGTCGGAGTTCATCACGGGTTATAGTGTATAATTAAATGTTCGCCTGTTTTTGTATTAACAAAGGATTCAGCTTTTCGACCAGGCAGGGCCCAGCCCATAAAACCTTAGCTGGTACCTATACTATACTCAAACTTTACTACCGTGCTAGAACTACTCTGCTTAACTACGCTGCTACCCAAACAACATGCCACATCTGAGAATTCATAAATTCGGTAAATATTTGGCTCTTGAAAAGAAGTATATAGGGTCTTGTATACATTTTACTTAAAAGGCATTAATATAGTTTTTCTGCCTTTATTGAAGGCATCAGTGTAATATAATAAAGAAGGCTAAAGAAGGCTAAGACTTATAATGATATTAATGTCATATTAATCATATAATGATGACTAAGACTGATTTAATTATATCCGACTGACAAAATGATTGTATAACCTAAATGAATAATATAATTGTGCCGTCATATCGTTTATTATTTAAATCCCACCCTTTCCCACTATAAGCCACCTATCGATTAAAAAGCTTCCTTTGGCAGCAAGCTTGCAATGACGGTGGAAACTGGCGTGCGGCTTCGAACAGAAAATCGACGTGGATAGGCCTAACTATGCTACGTGTAATAAATAGCAGTTAACAATGGCTACCTCAAAAACTCAATCAGAACTCACTGCCCGCTACCGATTTAAAGATACCAAGAATGAAATGAAAAATATGCTCCGGCCCATCTGAAAACAGCTCGTTAGATAATGCTAACTCAGCTGCAGCGGAGCTGTTATCATTGCCACAGGCACACAGTCTCAAGTCAGAAAAATTTGCTGATGCATGCCAGCATTAGCAAATTTTTGGCTTTGACTCTTCTGACTTGAAATAGATTTCATTTTAAATGAGCGGCCCCCAGAAGAATCTGAAGGGTGATAGTTCGTCTTCTTTTATAAAGAATTCCTCGACGGCCGCCAGGTACTCCTCCCTGCTGAGGCGGTTATCCTGGTTGAGGTCGATCGCCTTGAAGGTCTTTTTGGCCAACTTCTCATCCACTCCCACGACCTGCAAAACATGAATTGAAATTGCAGGTAAACGTTTGGAAATCACAAAAAATATAAAACAAGACTGCATGAAAATTGAAGTGTCAAAATTGAAGTGTCAAACTTGAATTGTCAAAATTTAAGTGTCAAAATTTAAGTGTCAAAATTTAAGTGTCAAAATTTAAGTGTCAAAATTTAAGTGTCAAAATTTAAGAGTAGACTTAGTACCCACCAGAGTTTACCCGGTAGAGTATACCTTGATAACTACTAGCGGTAACATTGAATACGCGGCAATAATCACGTCTTTAAAGAAAGCCATTACGTATTAATATACACAGTGATAAACAGCAATAATTCGCAAATATTTTTATTTACCGACTGGATAACAACCCTACTTTACAAAAATCACTTATTAACTATGGATTAATGACTAGGCCTTATGTATTGTAGGATATTTGTGGCTAACATGAAATAAGCGCAAAAATCACAAATTTGTATGATGGGTTCCGTTTAAACGCTATCACAATGCAAAAATTTCAATAAATACCGCTTCTGAATATAGTATTGAATGCGCACAGAAATTGTCATTCTGTTTATTTTTTTAAATCCCTTTATCCTCCGTTCACAATGTGCCGAATCTTTTGTTGTTGCAATTGACAAAAATTTGGACATACAGTACATGTACCTTGAACCAGAATTCGAACTCAGCCGGACTGATGAACCCATCGTCGTTGTTGTCCATGACGTCGAAGAGAAGCGACTCGATGGCGAACACCTTCTCTTTGATCTGCTGCTTGTCCAGCTTCATCAGCGCCTCGATGTAGACTTCAGCAGTGACCGGTTGAACACTCGCCAGATCGCTCAGTATCTCGTCCCAATACTGAACATCAGAAAGTAGGCAATGCGTATGGCGTCAGAGGTTCTTGCAGTTTTGCGACTCTTTTCCGATGACAGAATTTGGATTCAGAAAAATTAAACTCAAAAACTCGAAAGACATATGAAAAGTAGGTTAGATCTGTTGTAATGTGATAACATGTATTTTATAGCCTCGCTGTAGGGGTAATTAAAACCTTCGAGACTATTGTTTGAAATAAATTCTTAACGATGATGATTTGTTTTCCTTTCTCGACAGTCCTTTATAAATGTCCGACTGTTTTAAGAGTAGACCTACTGTTGTCACTTAAACCGATTTTGGATCAGTGGAGGAGAGGGGGAGGGGGCAGAACCATCCCCAACCATCCCCGACAATGATGCCCCAACACAAGACCAGTGTCCGGGATGCCAAGTAAGCCTACCAGAAAAGAGAATCCCTCCCATCTCTGTACTAATTCGAGCACTGATACTACCTTGAGAAAGGCTGCTCGCATCTGTCGACCCTTCTCAGCGCTCAGCCTGTCGAGTCTCGCATAGCGGTCGGACATTTCCTCGAAGTCCTTCCTCGTCAGGACGCCGTCCTGGTCCGTGTCTAGACGGCGGACGTGGGCCCGGATCTTCCGCTTCCAGAACTCTCCGAATTGAGGCATTTTTGCATTCGGCTACGGTAAAAAAAATCGCGTCAAAGTGCGCGGCCGAAATCAGGATGAGCTGAGGAGCAAAGTCCGCTTGATGTTAGAATGATTTGGATGTGACTTTTGCAGCGACACCATGGAATAGCCTAAGCTATATTGACTGCTTAGGCCTCCTTTCCACGATGCGTATTTTGCATGCAATTTTGCTTGCAATTTTGCATGCAATTTGTGCATGCAACCATGTTAAAACAATGACAATGAATACAATGTAAAATATCCTAACTGGGTTTCATGCAAACCGTGCATGAAACCCAGTTACGGACATTTTACATTGTAATTTTCTTAACACGGTTGCTCGCAAAATATGCATGGTTGAAAGAGACACTTAAACCTAGTAGCAGCTAGGCTACAGTATGCAACTGAACATTGTATAGGTCAACTTAAATGGGTGACCAAAGATAAAAAAAGGCATTGCGTTCCTAATTACATTTCACGACGTGGAAAAATGTACTTTGTATAATGAAAATGGATTATTTTCGTTAACATTACTGTTCATCAGATCTGAATCTTAGCTGCAGGCTCAATATAGTCAAAGGTCAGCTATGGTATAGTCTAGAATTAATTGAGACTCTAGGCATATAGAATTTCCTACAGCTGACACCGGCCGCGCGATAGAATTTATTTCATCCCGTGGGCTAATAACGCGAGAATTAAGTTTATATCGTTTCAGGACTAACGAATCGATTCTTTGAGGAATAATTTTGTCAGCATTTCAGCAGTCGCATTTCGTGCCACCTGGTGGCAAAATAAATCGAATGAAATGTCGCCCTATACGCACATTGCACCACTGCACAGGCCACTGCATGATCCTCACTATAATTGGTCTTAAGAGCCTTTTAAGCAGGGAGTTTCTCAATTTTTCAAATAGGGGTAGCAAATTTCCATCCAATATTTGAGGAATGGCGGTGTATCACTAAAATTTATGGGTGTAAAGAGGTGGATTATAATCATTACTGCCCCCACAATATCCGACGAAGTAAACACGTAATTCGTTTGAAATTTGGAGAGTGGGCGGCTATTTATAGCTTAAAACTGAGAAGGTGTATGGAAAATGCAAAGCCGGACTAGTATTCTTCAACAATTCACTATCCTCACTGCTAAAATGTTGATACGAAAGCATACCCTAGTAATTTAAATTACCGCTGGAGTGCTACCACGCAATAAACTAAAATTACTTATCGATCTAAAAATGATGATTGTGAAATTAGGCCTAGCAATTAAATCTAATGCAGCTGCTGCAGTGATTTTACTGTCTAACTGGGCCGATTCTATCAATCACTAGAGTAACCTAGGAGAGCGTAAGCAAGTTTTGAAAGTGGGAATGTCCATGTCGTGACTAAACTCACAACCGGGGGGTGATAGTCACAGAGCCATGTGTTCGCGTGTCGCAAGGGCAATTCCTCAGCTCAACGTTGTAAGGGCCGTGTCGCGTGTTTAATTTGTAAATTTCTATGCGTCAGCAAATAACAAAAATCACAAATGCTGTCTACTCCAAAAGCATGTCCAAGGTATTGCCAACATAATTATACAAAGTCTGTGCGAAACGGGTAAGTACTTTGACCCGTGAAGATCAGGCCTACTTTTGCAATCAAAATATGTATTTGTCATTTCGTGCAATTTATATGAATAATGAGCATTTTAATGCTTGTAAAAGACAAGAATTTAATGATGCGTTTCGCTATTATAAAAATAATTCTGCATATAATCCGCTAAATTGCTGGATTGTAAATGCTGAATTAGTTGGAATAGCAATTGCAAAAATTGAGAAAGGCAAAGCAGCTGGATTTGACAGCCTTACTCTCGAACACTTAACAAACT
>JAQIWG010002291.1:0-20834 GCA_034695025.1 Chamaedrilus cognettii | reverse complement strand
GTATTGTTTAACAGTATTGTTTAACAGTATTGTTTAACAGTATTGTTTAACAGTATTGTTTAACAGTATTGTTTAACAGTATTGTTTAACAGTATTGTTTAACAGTATTGTTTAACGCTATTGTTTAATGCCATTTTTTAACACTGTTGTCAACAGTATTATTTAGCACTATTGCTAGACGCTGTTATGAACACTAAATATTGTTAAGCATTATTGCTTAACATTATTGTTTAACAGTATTGTTTATCACCATTCTTTACCACTATGCTCATCACGTCAGTCTGAGAGGCGTGATGATTATATTGTCTCACAGGTCGAGTCTCGGTAAGAAACTCATCGACGGCCTTCGCCTGCGCAAGCAGCGCAGCACGGGCGACATCGAGGGCGGCCCGTCCTCGCCCCCTGCAGGGCGCAGGCGTCCCCCCGGGGGCTCCGTGCGCTCCACGGTCAGCTGCGAGTCTGCGGCGCCTTCGAGCGTGACGTCCGGGGGGGGCGGGGGGTCAGGGGGGGGCGGGGGGTCAGCGGGGGACAGGGGATCGTCGGTCCGTTCGACTGTGGGGAGCGTGACGAGTTTTGTGAGTGAGGAGGAGGTGGTGGGGGAGGGCGTGGTGGAGACCTACTGGGGCGAGTGGAAGGGAGACCGGCGGTACGTCACCTGAGAGAAAAAATAATAAAAATTCAACAGCTAGAATAACTGAAATTAGAAGAACTGAAATTAGAAGAACTGAAACAAAGCGTAGCGCTTCTTGTTTCAGTTACAGTTGTTGAATTTGAACTATTTCTTCTCTTCGTAGCATTTTTTGGTTAAAAATTTCTTGCTCCGCTTATGGTTTTGGTAACAGCAACTGTTGAATTCCTAAAAAACTCTTTATTTGCAAAAACTCGTTTTTGGAAATAATTTCTAGCTCTGGTTCTTGTTTCAGTTTTTGCCTTTGAATTTATGTTATATCTTCTTCTTTGCAACGTAGTTTTGGAATTAAAAATATCTTGCTCCATTAACAATCAAGATTTCTTGCTCCGTTTATGATTTTGGTTATAACAGTTGAATTTTATTTTTCTTCTTCCTTGTGCTTCTTTTTCTAGCAACTATTTTGCTCTTCGTATGGTTTTAGTTACGGCTGTATGGAATTCCTAGGGTTTCTTCTTCACTTACAACGTCGTTGTGGGCAAAATTTTTGGCTCCACTTCTAATTTCAGTTTTAGATGTTGAATTGTTATGATTTCTTCTTCTTTTGTAACTTATTTTGCAACAAAATTTCTTGCTTCATTTCTTGTTTCAGTAATTATTGAATTTTTATTATTTCTTCTTCTTTGCAACATCTTTTGAGCTAAATTCCTTGCTTCGCTCATGGTTTTAGTTATAGCTGTTGAATCCTTGGAATTTCTACTTCACTTGCAACTTCGTTTTGGGCAAAATTTTCTGCTCTACTTCTTCCTTCAGTTTTAGCTCTTGAATTGTTATTAAGCCTGCTTCATCTGCTGCTTCACTCATTCATTCTTCATTCAAAATTCTTGTTCCGCCTGCTGTTTTTATCTTTAGCATTTGAATGCATAAATTTTTTCTTCTTTTGCTCCTAAATCGTATATGTTTACATGTGTATAAGCATACACGTGTATGTTTATGTGTATTTATAATGTTTATGAGTAAGTCTTGTATTCCTGTGTACACATGTATACACTGCGCCTGTACTGCTGGTAGCGCCTGTAGCGCTGTTGTCCGGGTCGGAGTACAGGGTGTGCTAGCGCTCTGACGGCCAGCGGTACTAAGGACAGTAGGAGGTTAATCGCTAATACATTTTGTATATGCCTGTATATATGCGTATATATATGCGTGTATACATGCGTGTATATATGCGTGTACATATGCGTGTATAATGTATATATGCGTGTATTCATGCGTGTATATATGCGTGTATATATGCGTGTATATATGCGTGCATATTATGCATGTAGGCATATATAGGCCTCTATGCGTGCATCTATTGCCCGGGTCGGGGTACGGGGTGTGTGAGCGCTCAGACGGCCTGCGGTACGAGGGGGAGTGGGAGGTGTATCGGTAAGCGTATTGGCGAAGCGTTGTGGCCGAGTTGTCTAAGTCGCGGACTTTGGATTTTGAGTGTGGCAGAGAGTCGGTTCGAAC
Organism: Chamaedrilus cognettii; assembly: GCA_034695025.1. NCBI lineage: Eukaryota > Metazoa > Annelida > Clitellata > Enchytraeida > Enchytraeidae > Chamaedrilus > Chamaedrilus cognettii. Next base: position 18,694 of record JAQIWG010002291.1, on the reverse strand, counting down.
CCCGGTCGCGGCAAAAGATTTTCAAGTCACTTCGTGCACCCTTGGCAAAGGTGCTTAATTTCGTCAGCCCTGCAAATAATCATCCATTAGGGTGGGGTGCAGTAGAGAAGTTGAAGTTGAAGTAATGCATTTGTGTATATACGTGTACATACCCATGCATATGTGTGTAAATACCTGTATACATGTATACGAATGCATCTGTTGTCCAGGTCGGGGTACGGGGTGTGCGAGCGCTCAGACGGTCTGCGGTATGAGGGGGAGTGGGAGGACAACGCCAAGCATGGCCATGGCGTGACGACCCTGCGTGACGGGACGCGGGAGGAGGGCAGGTAGGCGACGACCCTCAGGGGTTTATCCAGGGTTTTAGAAATGGGGGGATGATGGGGCGTGTAGTCAGGTCTCCCCTTTTCATATTTTGTGAAAATTCTATAGAATCATGTCCTGAAGGCAGAAAGTGCTCTAAAAATAGCTTTCTCACAACACGCTGTTCACAATTCCTTACCAAACATTCATCATTCCTCGCCCAATACTCCCTTTACACTTCACTAGAGGGGGGGTGTTGCACATCCACTACACCCTCTTCAGGGCGGGTGTTTTAAAGCAAATTTAAAGGGGGTGTAGCTGAAAAACTGGGGGAGTGTTGGATAACTCCCTGACGACCCTGCGCGATTGGATGCGGGAGGAGGGCAGATATGCCGCATGGCTTCCGCTTACTGTAAAACAAGACATTTTCATCTGCATGGGATTTTGAAGAATTTCAGTGAACCTGGCGAATATCGTATGAACATCATCATCATCATCACTTACGTTTTATGTCCACTTTTCCGTGACAACACAGGTTGGACGTTTTTCACTACGAGACTCCCCCACAACTCTCGATTCTTTGCCATCTCTCTATTCATGCCTCGCTCCTTCATATCGCTCTCTACTGCCTTCTTTCATGTTTTCTTCTCCCTTCCTCTTCCATCGATCCCTTCTACCATAATATATCGGCATGCGGATATCCAGTCTTCCTCATTCATGCGTTCCACATGTCCAAACTACCTCAGTCTCCCTTTCTTCACCATGTCCGTTGTACATACGACACCTAACCACATGAAAATTGAGTTGAAAAACTAACGCATGCAGGTGTGTCCTATGTTGCAACGCCGCTGGGCTACATGCACGCATGCATGCGAGCATCTATAATCAACATGCACGCATGCATGCAAAGATATAGATGTTTTAAAATTTGTCGATTTAGGGACGTCTACGCAATCCTTTTTCCTTTAGGTGCTGGTCTCAAGAACGGGGGCGGGGGGGGCTGACAAAAGTTTTTTGAGGCAATTCTTGCCAGCGCTTGCCTCCATTTTTAGCCGATTCTTAACTGTACTTCTTCAGCATCAAACTTTGACGTCATTTATATGGCTGATTTGCACATTTATGACTACCTCCCTAGGGATTCATAACTGCGCATTTCTGGAATTATAATCGCACATTCCTGTATGTATAATTGCACATTCCTGGATTTATAATTGCACATTCCTGGATTTATAATTGCACATTCCTGGATTTATAATTGCACATTCCTGGATTTATAATTGCTCGTTTCTGGATTTATAATTGCACACTCCTGGATTTATAATTGCTCGTTTCTGGATTTATAATTGCACATTTCTGGATTTATAATTGCATGTTTCCAGGTTGGAGCTGCACATTTTTGAGATTTATTTTTAATACATTTCAGAATTTGTGACTGCGCATTTTCTGATTTGTGGCTGAACATTCATGGATTTATAAATGCATATTTTCAGATATGGAACTACACACTTTGCTCTATTATAACTACACATATTTTGATTAAAATACGAATACGATATTTCTATTAAAATACGCCCTTACACTAATGCTCGTGTACATTGAAGGTACAAGAACAACGTGCTGGTGGAAGCGAGCGCTGCGCCGGGCACACGGCTTCTGCTACTGCGCAGCATCAAACTGCGCGAGCGCGTCCAGAGCGCGGCAAGCGCAGCGCAGCACGCCAAGCAGGTCGCTGAACAGAAGTCCGAAATCGCCCTGTCCAGGTAATACACACTGTCAAGATAATACGCGTACACTGTTCAGGTAATGCAAATACACTGTCCAGGTAATATTTTTACTTTTGACCGTTTATAAGCTGACTAAACCTTCAATAACCACCTTCAATGGACAATTCACTTCCACATACAACGACCACTGAATCGTATTATGTCCAAAAATAACTTCTTCTAGATTTAAACTGTGGGGGCGCTCTCTTGTCAGCAGTGGGAGCACTAATGTTAACAGTGGGAACGCTTGTCAAGATTTTGATGAGCGGTGGGAAAGCCGCGCCCGTGCGCTCCCACTTACTTTAACCACTGGTGCTGTTTGCTATAGGATGGCGACTGCCCGCGCAAGCGCCGAGCTTGCCCGCCAGGCCGCGCAGGCCGCTGTCAGCCACGCCGAACGCGGACGTGTCACGGCTAAACAGTTCGCTCCCGAGAGCTTTCCTCCAGGTAGGCATGCTGTTTTTTTGTATTTTGTTTTTTTGTTTTTTGTTTTTTGTAGCCCCTTAAAGGGAGGTGCAGGTTTCTCGTGAATTTATTTCATGAACTGCTACCGGCAGGGTTCCACTGTGATACCTTTGGTGGTGATGCACCAGCTGATGGTCGCTGGTGGTGGTGGAAGGCATGCTGACAGATCTATGCTGTTGCTTCCAATTAATGATTCCAAATCATTTAACTATGGACATGTTGATAAATGTAAAAAAATCTGTCTGTATCAGAATCGGTGAACGTCACAAAGCAGATGTTGCAAAAATTGTAATTAATGCTGACGCCTTGGCCTGGAAATGTGAACTGAAATATTTAGGTGTATTTTTTTTGTCAGGCAGAGTTCTGAAAAATAATTTACAGACAGTTCGTCAAAAATACTTTCGAGCGCTAAACGGTTTATTTGGTAAAGTAGGAGCGCGCTCATCGCCAATGGTGACGTTGTCTCTTGTGGAGTCGTTTTGTGCGCCTCTGTCAGGCCGTGGTGTTGAATCATTTAACGTCACACAAGCGGAGTACAACTGTCTTGACTCTGCATACAATGCTGCCTTTGCTCAAATATTTGTCTTATTCGACAATTAAATATAATTCGCAGTTGCCAATTCTACTGCGGTTTACTGCCATTTTTGTTAAAATTTTATATTGAAAGGCTAAAGTTTTATGTCGAATTAGCTTCTATTCAAAACGACTCTGTTCATGGACTTTATATGTTGTGTGGTATGCAAGAATTCGATTGTGTATTAAAAAAGCATAATCTTTCGGCTGAAAAATCAGTCATGCATGCAGGCTCTTGGACACATAATATCAGAAATTATTTTTTCAACAATATGGAGAACTCGTAGAATGATAGTACTATTCATGCACGCCTGTCGCATCATCGATGGTTGTGCAATATGGTATATGCTGCAACTGTTTAGTTAATTCATATTTTTGAGTGTGTATTATTATGTTTCTTCTGCCGTGAGGTGAATAAAGTTCTATATTAATAGCAATACTTTGTTGTGTCTCTCTCTCTAGTGCACTGCCAAACGTCAGGTCCCTGGCATCCAACCTCTTCACATCTGGTGATCCTCTGCCATTCTCTTCATGTTTACGAGGATTTTCTTTCCAGTAATTCATCTATCATTTCTATTCTTTTCTTTACCCTCGTTTTCATGACTTTCATTCATTCCTGCTGTATATGGTTCATTAATCCCTCTCCTCTCAGCACATTTTCATTGTATCAGGCATGTACAGCAATGATATTGAAGGGCATACGGGAGGCAAATTGTTCCTTATTTGGGACCTAGCATGACTGATGATATATGTGATGCATCAGAACTTCAATCTTTTCACAAATCAGTAAGTTCATAGCTATACGACTCTGATTCTGATATTTCCCAAAATAAGAGCTGTCAAATTGTTTCATTACTGATACTCAACAAGTAGACGATCCATCGCCATTAACTTGTGCACGCCTAAATACCTGCATGAAATGCAGTAAGGCTGATTTTCTACTAGACTAATTTGGTATAGCGAGCGTAGTGCGTGGTGAAAAAATCTGACTCTGTTCATTTAAAATTTCTGACCCATAAAAATCTGGCACTCCTAGGTACAACGCTGAGCTTGAGGCGGCATAAAGTCAAGTGCTGTCCGAGGCCACGATTTGCTGAAGTTTCTCTTTGTTCAAGGCATCCCAACTCAGCCAGACAACAGCCGGGAATTAATGACGCCCATGGGCTATAGAGCTCTGTATCCCGCAGGATAAACTCTCAATCACGCGCAGCAGCCTTCCTGCTGCTCCCCTTACCCCCCCCCCTCACGGCAATCAGACAGCTCTGGTCCAGGGGCGGTTCTACAAGGTTTTGGTGGGGATGGGGGATGATTCTGATTTTCCCATGTAAGTGACGACCAGAAAGGGTGTAGTCAGCCAATTTTTCCCTCCTGTGCAGAGCTCGCGAAAGGGGAGGAGGAAGTGTTTAACGGATATTTTTAAGATCGAAATTCTCGTCTCTGTTCTCTCTTCCAAATTCGCTCGGCATGCTGGTGGAGGAGGATGATTAGTGGTGGTGGGGAAGGGAGTGATCGTCGTACTTGGGACTAATTTGGCCTTAACTTTGCTTACTTTCATTACTTCCGCATGGACAAAACTTGCATTGACATGCTGGTAGGGGGGATGGTTACTCTGATCTTCTTTCATCCATAACATAGAATCGCTCTGCTCTGGTGCAGCCTATAGACGACGCCTGGTTTTTGCCTTCTGGTAAGTTCTGCGCCGAAGCCTTGTTGATGACCGGGCGCTAGATAAGGGACGCCTCCTCGGGAGACTCGACGGTATTTTCACCGCGGCCCAACTGCCGACCGGTATTTGCAGACGCGCTGCGGCGACGGCTTGTATAGGCGATCTGAGATAAATCAACAGTGAGAGGCCGAGTGAGTGTTGGACCAGAACAAGGATGGATCCAGGATTGGCTGGTGGAGGGGGTGGTGGATATCTCCAGCTTAGTTGTCCTGCCAAACATAGTGATACCAATTTTGAACCGACGACTAGTGTTTAGCATTTGACTGAACGGAAGTCAGAAGATTAAGCACAGCGTTCTCCATAAAGTTACTATGTCAAAATCAATGCTCATCTCTTTCTTAAGACTCTCTTTCTTCAGTGCACTGCCACATGGCAGGTCTTTGGTGTCCAAACCTTCCACCTTATCCGATCTTCGACCTTTTTCTTCATATCCGCATACGATGCCTTCTCAAGCACGTCGTCTATCATTCCGATACGTGGCCTTCCCGGTCCTCTCTTGCCCTCCATTCTTCCCTCCATCACCTCTCTCAACAAACTCTCCTCTCATTACATGTCCAATCCAGTTTTTCTTTCTTCTGACTATCATTTGATCATAGTCCTTGTTTCCCCCACTCTCCTCAATACCTCCTCATTTGTTACCTTCGCTGTCCAACTATTCTTCTTCATTCTTCTCCATCCCCCATTTCAAATGCTTCTATTCTTCTAGTTTCAGCGCAGTATAATGCCACAGATCAAACCACCTCCTTCACAATCCTCTTTCTTCAGACTTCTGTCTACATTTCACTTAGACTTCGAAGCATCAATTGAGAAGATTCAGTGTATGAGACCTTCTATTGCGGCTCATTATTACATCGGCCACTGTTTTATCAACAATTTTGTTACAACAAATACATTTTTGGGCTGGTGCGGGGGATGCATCCCCCTCGTATCCCCCTCTAGATCCGTCCTTGCAGAACACAATTGCGAAGCGACAAACTTTTTTCGGAAGAAAAAACTGCCACTGCCACAGTGTATCTGCTAATTTCCGTTATTTTGTCTCATGAGGCGAAGTCACGTTCTAGATATCTGAAAGTGAGTGAAAAAGTTAATGTAAAATTAGTGCCTACAATTATTATTAGATGGTAACAAGTTCTATACTATTTTTTGAGATTTTTCCATAAAAATTGACAAAGGGTCGTGGGCTTCCAAATTTATGCGATTGCAGGCCACTGCATTGGATTTGCTTGTATAATTAGTAATTTTATGTCTGTTTGATCAGTTTTACAATAGCATAAAATCGGCCACCGGATGGTCGTCCACGATTTAGTTTAACATTGAGTCCATTGAGTCGCATTGCTGGTAATTCTTTACTATAGGTGCTGTGGGTCGACACTACCTGATAAGGACAATGATGCTTTGAGCGTCTTGATACTCTTGATACTCTTTGGCACGACTTTATGGCAAGTTGCATTTGATGCATCTGTGATACTCTTCATCTTTCTCAGAATGGAATACAATGTACTGAAGGGGCAGTTCCATGTTGATGATGACAGGGGATGCATAACCCCCATCCCATGTGGGCATGCAAAGTAAAGTTTGCAATGCTAATCTAAGCAAATGTAATGCAAACTAAGCCATACGACGCTATCAAGCCCCCACCACCATGAATCATCCCTCTCCCCACCCCACCAACATCAAATATTCTAAGCGAGGGCCGATATGAAAAATTTCTGCCTGCGTCCCCCCCGTTCGTTAGTTTTGCACGGTAGGGAAAAATGTCTGTCACTATGAGTTATATGAAGAAAATGGTGATCATCCCGCCCCCTCAAAAACAAACTTATAGAACCGCCCCCTGTGTATGTAGATGAAGATACTAAACTGTGAAGGCGAATGGTTCAACGCTCGCTGTCTAAACAACAGAGTAGAAATTCAATTATTGTCTCAGTGTGCATGCAGTAGCATATACTGACATTGGCATGTGCGCAGTCGACCGAGTAGAGAATTCAGTTATCTAAACAACACCCTTACAGAACCCTCTCGCTATCAAATCTCGCAACCTATAACCTGACCGAGGTCACCAGTCTCAAGGCTTCACGGTAGCGTAGCCTGCATTGCATGGCCTGGTGTCTGGACCTGTAGAGTGTAGAGTGTAGACTGTAACCAGCTATAATGCTGAACTACCTACTACACCAGTGAGTTTACTGAGCTGGAAGTTCCCTTGAAGGACAACGATACTACATGAACCAAGTTTGCACTCAATGTGAAATTGTTGTTTGATGTATGATAACTTTAAAATGCTAAAGTTAGATCAAAATTACAAAGAAAGTAAAGATCTATCATCATTGAGAAATGGTTGTATGAGATATTCGCTGCAGTTTGATGTGCAAGTGCATGCAATTAAACAACTCTGCGGGGCATGCTCTCATATAAACTTGCAAATTAGACAAACCGGGTAAACTGGGTAGATCCATTGTTAAGCCGAACTTCGATTAGTGCAGTAGAAAATTGAACAATCTTCATAAAGATTGTTAACAATCTTCATAAAGATTGTTAACAATCTTTCTACCTCACTAATCAAAGTTCGGAACCACCAACCTACCTAACCAATGACGAGGAAAATCTTTTCCCCGTTAATTAGTGTGGACGATTTGGATATATTTTCATTTTGAGATGTCTTTCGAAGCACGTATTAATGGGGATTATCTTATTTACATCTGACAATATAAGAAAAAAATCTGAACTTATGCTCCTTTTGGTGGTCGAATGTATTACCAACAAGGTCGAACATCAACAACAACAACAAAAACTACTACTACTGCAGCAACAACAATAACAACAACAACAGCAGCAGCAATAACCACAACAATATATACAGAGACGACGCTCAGAACAATTGACAAATGTAAACTTGTTCATTTTCATTAATAGGCACGGAGTCCCTGGTGACCAAGGTGAGCGCCCAACTGCAGCGCATTCACTTCCCTTCTCCCCCTGACGACGAACAACCGACACGCAACCATCACTCGCATACAAACCATGACGTCACTGCTCGCCAGGGAGCGGAGCGGCTGCAAGGGGCAACAAAACTCAACGGACGAGCTTCGGCGTTGGAGGAAAAGAGGATTTACCCCAGTTTGAATGCCAACAACGGGATTAATAATTTTTCGATGATCGATCAGGATGCAACTTCTAAGAAGATTTCAGGTTGACCCTCCCTTTCTACATTTCGTTGTAGATATCATTATTAATAGTAATACTAGCTGTTATTTCAGAATGTTTGTCTAGGATTAGGTCTACCCCTTTAAGACTTACTGATTTTGTATCTTGTAGACTGTGTGGCATGTAAATGTTGTTTGAATTAAACAAATAAATTTTAAATAACCTATCTAAGAAATGAATGACATGGATGCTTGCAGCTATAAGCCTAACGGGATTGGACTTGACTACTGTTGGTAGATTGTAGTCAACATTGCTATTAAACTAAAGGCATTGTTACTGCTGATATTCACCATCGTTGTTAAACTCATATCTTTTATTAGATCCAGGTTTTCTTCTTTTAAACTTGACCAGACGACGCGCCTATCGCATCGCAGCACTGCGTCACATTTTTAAGGCTCAGAACTCTGCTCTTGAAAAAGTCCTAGTTTTAGGGCAACTGGAATATTCAGATAAGAAAGGAGTGATTGCGTACGCAGGCTAAATTGGTGGTTGCTTACACACAAACTTCAACCGGGCTAAGGCCGTTACAGTATACCTTAATTTCTACCTAAGGAAACTTCCTGGTTGAGGAAACGAATTTAACGCCAGCCCATTATATTCCATTCGAGAAACCTACAATTTATCATAAATTTTGGACGTAAGTATCAGTTTTCACAATAATTTATTTAAATCTAAATTTAATATAGGCTAAAATTTAATGGCTATGCTTTATATTTTTGACGTCACATTTGTTTCAAATTCATGTGAGTTATTCAAATTGACGTTTACAAAAGGCTTTTTCAAATGGCAGTTGTGCCATACCATTAAAGTTCCTTCCTCGCCGAGGAAGATTTCTTAGGTAGGAGTCAAGATAGGTCTCTGAAATCACCCCCTAGTGAGTTCCAATGATTTTGTGTTCGACTCGTAATCATTTGAAATTCCTTATGATTGTCTGTGCCAAAGTGCTTGTGTGACGCCACGTGGGTACAGCAATCATTTATGATGAGTGACAATTTGAGTCACTACAGTTTAGGATGCATGCTTTGTAAGGTGTCCCAAAAAATAGTAGCCTTTTGAATTTTAGATCAGCATCAATCTGAAGTTTTATCAGAACTTGATACTGCTGTACACTAGTTCTATAAAGAAACCATGCTATAGCCTGGGCATCCGCAGTCTGTTTTTTAAATTATGCTGGTATTTGACCCTTGTAACAAAAGTTTTTTCCACTATCTTTCTAGCCGGTGCCAAGAGTTATTTTCTTAGTTCTGTCAGCCGATTCTAAAAGTCAAATTCCCACAATTCTCCTATAACAGAAACGTAATTTCATTTCCGAATTCTTGTTATTTGTAGTCTAATATCACAATTTTTCTAACATACATAAGCGTGGAGGGAGACAGGAAACGATATGAAAAGGCTTGAGAGAGGAGGATATGAGAACTAAGGGATTAAAAAGTGCGGATGCGACGGATAGAATAAAGTGGAGGGCGGGTGTAATGGCCTACCCCTACATAAGCTCTGAATGCGGCCACACAACGCACACATGTGTGTGTGTGTGTGTGTGTGTGTATGCGTGTGTGTGTGTGTACATCAACATAAATTCATAAATCACCGACTCCTGATACAAAATAATTTGCAGGCGACGAGGATCGTGACATCTCGGACTACACCGCAAGATTCGGAATCCAACCAACCCCTGACAAACCCTCCAGCCAATCACCGCCACTCAAAAACGGCGGTGTGAAGCTCTTTCGCAATGACGTCAGCGCCCCTCGCTTTTCCTCCCTCCTCACCCCGGCTATCATCGCCGACCACTTCGACCAGTACGAGGCGGCCAGCCTCCACGGGTCCCTGTCCAGCCGCGGCTCGGCCCGGCGACGCCCCCCGATGGATGGGGGGGCTCAGAGAGGGGCCAGTGCCTCGCGGGGGGGTTCCACGGCCGCCAGCTCCCTCGAGTCATCCGAGGCGAGCTGTGACACGGCGAGCGTGGCGCGGCGGAGGGGCGGGATGGGGGAGATGGGGGGCGTGGGCGGGGCGGCGGGGATGGGGAGGATGGGGGACGTGGAAGGGACGGAGGGGATGGCAGGTGATGATTCATACCGGGCTCGGCCTCTCGAGCGCAGAAAGACGCTGCCGGTGTCGCCGGTGGGAGATTTGCTCGTCACGCAGCAGCTGCAGCAGTATCAGCAGCAGCAGTATCAGCAGCAGCAGCAGCAGTATCAGCCATTTAGCCTGCAGATGCAGAAACTAGACGAGTGGGACGAAGGAGTTAGCAGCACGCAGCGCTACGACAATGTGGCACCCATCACGACATCTACATCTGTCTACCCAGATCGACCCATTCCCTCGGGGCAATTAGCAGGTCGACAGCAAGTGGGTAACGGACAGCCCCGTGGCGGTGGGTTTGGAGGAGGATCCCAGGCTGTCGGGAAATACCCGGAGGGTAACGGGTTAGTGGAAGACAGATCGTCAGGTGTGGGGGCTTCTTACAACGTGGTGGGAGGCAGGGCGATGACAGGGCAGGGTGAGGATTCGGGTGAAGTGGTAGGGAATGGACGGGGGATGCGGCAGGGAGAGGTTACAGGGGGTTACATGAACCACGTTGATCGTGCTACAAAATCGCAGCAGCAACAGCAGCCTCAGAAGCAAACTCAACAACGTCAGCAGCAGCAGCTGCACCCTCCCGCCGTCAGGGCCCCTGTGATACTTCGCCGCAGGTCCAACATGGGCAGCATGCCGGTGGTGTCCCCCGGGGAGGCTGGCCTCCTTCGGGGGGCAGCGGGGGGGATCGGGGGCGTGATGACGAGGGAGGAGGTGCACATGTTGAGCGTGCAAAGGCGCGAGGAGCTGAGGAGACAGAGAGAGGATGAGGAGAGAAGGAAGGGACAGGACATCGTGCTCAGGCTTAGCGACATCAAGGTAGAATTTTGTCTCTCAACAGACCATAGGCTAATTATTGAATCTGTACACGCCGCTAAACGCCGGTGGCCTGTCTGGTGCCTGAGACAAAAAAAGAGATTGCCAATAACCTCGTAAACGGAGACTTTGCCGCCACATCAGACTTTACAGGATTTCTATCATTTGTATTGGGTGAAGCTAATTTTGACAACTAATAATAATAATAACTAATAATAATAATAATTAATAATAAGGCGAAGCGTTGTGGCCGAGTGGTCTAAGTCGTGGACTTCGGATTGCGAGTGTGGCAGAGAGTCGATTCGATTCCCGGCCGCGGCAAAAGATTTTGAGTCACTTTGTGCACCCTTGGCAGAGGTGCTTAATTTCGTCAGCCCTGCAAATAATCATCCAGCAGGGTGGAGTGCAGTAGAGAAGTTGAAGTTGAATTAATGGTAATGTCGTTTACACTAATGACTGTCATTATATTATGTAGTGGTCAATCTACTTTTGTATCTCTTGCGCCTACAATAACATTCTCTAGTAGCAAAAGCATTAACTCCTACAGCATCTCCCTGCTACAGATCTCTTGCTTTTCTGTCTCTAAGGCTGAGTTTTTCATCAAGTGTTAAAATTGAATCCGAGGTCACAACGTCACCACTCCCATTGCGCGCTGAGAGCTTGATCTGTGGTTAATTTAGCGCCATGCTATTGGCTTTTGCAGAATAAATCTCGGATTAAATTTTAACACTAGATAGAAAAACCCGGCCTAAGTGTTTCAAATTTCTGTTAGGTGCGAACAATATTTTTCTGTTATTCAATTGTCATTTGTAATTCTTGATTCAGTGCGGTTGGATCGAACTGGCTTATTTTAAATCTAAAAGCACTACTAGTGTCATGTTTCAATATTTTTGTGCAACAGGATTATTTTTTGGAGTTAATATAGTATGGTCTGCAAGGACAGTACAGAACAGTAAAGGTGGATTCTATAGACGTACCTTTACGCCCGGCTAAGCGAAGTTCTTGCTAAGGAACGGAATTTAACAGCAGCCCTTCACTGCTATTCTAAAAAACAAGCAATATGTCTATAAATTTTAAAAAAAGAAAAAGAAAATCCACAAGAAATGATGTTAATTTGAATTCATGCTAAACAGAAAGTTATTTTGCTCGAAATCTATGACATCATCTTAATTTAATGACGTCATATATCATTTCAAATGGATTAAGCAAAGAGCTATTTTGAATGGCAGTTAAGAGCTATCGTTCAATTGTCTCCTAAGCTAAGGTAAAGGTAAAGGTGAGAACAAAGGAATGACTATAAAATCCACTCTAAGAATATATGCATGCAAACCGAAGAAATATCTCAAGTTTCGGTTTAAATAATTTATGGTATTTATTATTCATTTCATGTTGTTGTCACAGCATCCAGTAAAACTTGATATATGGATTGTCAACAAAAGAAAAAAGGTGGAAGCATGCTTTTACGAGTCAGGAATGGGTCTGACGCGCGAAACGCAATGCAACAGTAGTGAAATATTGTTTAATGTTTGCCGCAGGACTGGTGTCGACAGCGCCAGTTGCTCATGCTGGTCATAGCCATCAACATCAGTCTCGTCGCACTTTTCTTCAGCCTTCTCTAATCTTTCAACAAACTCCAGTTTTTCCAGACGTCTCCAAACTGCTCCAGCCTCTCCCGGACAGAGTTCAGGCACATGGTTCCATTTGAGTCCTATACAGCTTCGACGCTTTTTGCCACAGCACCGCTGCATGGTCACTGGTCAGCGTAGCAGCTGCAACCGGCCTATTCAACTGGCTTGAAGGAGATTATGACGTCTTCTGCAGCCACAGCCTAATCAGTAATGCGGCTAATGCCCAAAGCGTGAGAGCCAATTGCCTTGCCGATTGAGCAACATAACCGCTCTGGCATGGTTGTCCATCGGATAACACAAGTGGATGCATCTCAGCCATGGCAATCGGATAGCACAAGTGGATTTCAGCCATGTCCGAGGTAAATAATTTTTTCCCGTTATTTGCTTCCCCGTTTATGGACTTTTTGCGTGATCTTTGAAGAGAGATTTGATCCTTTTCTGTAACGTTCCTGGAGAATGTTACCAAGTGACGTCTCTCGCTGCTCGCCGGTCCTTTGAATTTATCGATGTGAGTTGCACCCGTTGGATTTTATTTGCAGTTCCCCTCCCCATAGAATTCTTGCGGACGATATGTGATGCGATGTTTTTGATATCGGCTTTTTTGAACGACATGCACTCATGATCCTTCATTGCTGAAGTTGTCGGAGAAAGATCATCAATTTTGATGCTGCCGGAAGACATCAGTCTAGTTCATTGGCTGTTTGTAATGGCGAGTATCCGGTAACCATGAAAGAATCGATTGAAGATCCGGAGTTTTTGAGTAAATGTAGGCTGTAAAGTGTAAACTGTATAGCGTAAATCCCATAATTGAAATATAAGTTCAATTATGGAGTTTACACTTGACAGTTTACACTTTACGATCTGTTGTTTTGAATGTTTAATGTAAGTCTAAAATAATTGTATTTAACCTAGGACCTAAGTTCGAGCTGAAATTTATAGCTTAAGGATGGCATTTAAATATGTTTTCATCAAGTTTTAAGGAAAGAAGAACTCTGCAGCCTTTCAAGCCTTATGAATCGTGACGTAACCTACTAGGAACCAGACGGCCTACTTTGATTAGGATTAGGTAGGTAGTGACTTCGTTTGTCAGCTATGAGCCTTGTCCCTAGGAAAATGCCTGAAAGTATGTTAACGTTGATGATTATGAAATATGCTGAACGATGAACGCTGATGTATGTTTAGAGACTCAATGTTAATTTTGTGACTCATATTAGCTTGGTATTAGTATTGTTGACATTCAGTATTTGAATATGACACCGAGAAGTTGTTTGAGTCTCAGTATTTGACACCGAGTTGTTATTGTGCTTGGCACTAAATACCACCATACTTGTTTAGTGATACTCATAATTTGCTGGCTCAAAGTGTTTTATAACTCAGTTCTTTTTTCTCTCACTATTAAAAAATTTCAATATTGGTGGTCAAACGCTTTTGAATTCTCTTGCAAGGAACCAAATTTTTCTAGTCTTACTTGACAATTTTGAAAGAAATCGAAACGTTCTGATCAGTTTCGAACGTTACGGTACCTAGAATCAGAGAATAATGTGATATGGACTCTGGGACAATGTCATGTCTGTTCATTACTATTTACTCTCAGTATTAGTTTTCTCCCTGCATAGTGTTTGACACTCACACTCACTCACTCACTCACTCACTCACTCACTCACTCACTCACTCACTCACTCACTCATTCGTCTGACACTCAGTATTTCTTTAGGGTCTCTTTCCACGGTGCATATTTTACATGCAATTTTGCATGCAATTTTGCATGCAATTTTGCATGCAACTATGTTAAGTGAATTACAATGTAAAATGTCTTTAACTGGGTTTCAGGCAAGCCGTGCATGAAATCCAGTTAAGGAAATCGTTTTCATGTCAACAGACATTTTACACTGTAATTTTCTTAACATGTGTGCATGCAAAATTACATGTAAAATCGCATGCAAAATATGCGTCGTGGAAAGGAGGCCTTGTTTCAGTATTTGACTCTCAGCATTTATTTGTCCGTGACGTTTTTTGTCAACAGTGACATTTTGGATTTGAAGTATTTTTGGTTGGAGACGATTGGCTTTTGTTAACGGATGTCACATCGAACGATGCAATGCGTTTTTCGCACCGTGCGCAGTTTCAAAGCTGATGCGAGTTTGTTGGTGCCATTGCACGGAACTGCATCCTGGACATTTTTGTTGAGAGCATTGCCAAGCATGGCTTCGCTGTTGTTGCCCAGCATGGTAGTCACTTTTGTTACCAGTTGCAGTGCAACATGCGGTTTGTTGGTTGTACATGATTTCAAAATCTTCATTCCGATTTTACTGCTCGTTCGTGTCGTATTTGCTAGCATATCACAGGCCATAGGATAAGCTGCTTCTCAGACAAAAAATAACGCTAATTACCGCTTATTGAGTTCAAATATCATCAGAAATAGTTTAGCTGCACTGTTTCAATTTAACGAAACAAATACGTCCTATACATACAACCCCAAAGATACAGGTCTAGGCACTGAAGTTGTGAATCTACGTCTAAGCTTATTCGAGATATTGGATAAATTGGTTTTTACATGGCCGCCATCTTTGAAATTCTAAATGGCGATATGTTGCTTTTGAAAAAAGTTGATCCTATCCGAAATTTGTAACTTAGGGCATTTGCAACGTTTGGGAAAAATTTTGTGCTTTTGTCGGCGCGCCCACATCCAACTGCTAGACTGCCGTACTATCAAACTTGGCCTGAAGGTTGGTAGGCTACTAGTGGTATAACTAGATAATTAATGTGGAAAAAATGCAAAATAACACTGTTTACCCTGGTAGTCAGAGTCTGACCCCTTAGATTAATTGATATCCGGCTACCACGACCAGAGTATGTTGTCGTCATCGTGAATTAAACGTAGGTTCTATAATACACGTGATGAGAACCCAAACCGCACAGCGGCATAATATTCTTGCAGTCAGTTTATTCATTCGGCAGAGGGCGGAAGGTGATATCTGCTATAATTTCTCCTTTTTCATTCGGCAGAGGCCCCTATGAAATCTTCATCACGAACGCGAAATATTAATTATTTTATATATAAATTGATCAGGAACATAACGTACCAATCCAAAAATGAATCAATCGTAGTAAATACTTGCATATTTAAGTTAACCGCTGTGATCTAGAAGCTTATTATAGCATTCTTCAAGTTTCGTTAAAACTTTTATCAATTTTAAAATGATACCAAACTAAAGCGCGCAACCTGTGATTAACCTAATTTTTTCGACCGTTTTTAATTTAACTCTGGTTTCTCTTCAAACCACGAATAAATCTTTCGCCTTTTACTAAAGATTTCCGTGGGGAGGAACATTACAATGAGTCTATAGACTAATTTATCTCAGCCCTGTTCTCACAGGGTAATTAAAAAAATAGTAAGGAAGAACAGGCTAGGTTCAACAATGCCGGGGGCCCAGGAAGCGAATTTGATTTCACCCCATTTGTGGTGTAACAGATACAAAATTTCTTGTACAATTCAAACGTAGGGCCTAGTAGGTCAAGATTGGAAATTACCTTCCAAATGGCACAAAATTTAATTTTGGTGGACTTCCTTGCTGTTGTTCTCTATAATACCCGATAGACTCAAAATGGACTCGTTGGTGGAGTTTGGTTGCAGTTTGTGGGGTGATTGTATGTGTTGTGATTTTATGTTTCATTATAATTCAACCGAACTATATACACAGATTTTGCTTTTTCCCGCTAGCCAGCTTGTACTGATCCTCAACTAACATGATCCTCAATTAAATCTTCAACTAAATATAATCCTCAGCTAAAGATGATCCTCAACTAAATATGATCCTCAACTAAACATGATCCTCAACTAAATATGATCCTCAGCTAAAGATGATCCTCAACTAAATATGTTCCTTAACTATCCTTAACTAATTATGATTCTCAACTGGATATGATCCTCAACTGGATATGATCCTCAACTAAATATGATCCTCAACTAAAGGTGATCCTCAACTAAACATGATCCTTAACTAAACATGATCCTCAACTACACATGATCCTCAACTAAATATGATCCTCAACCAGGGCTTGATCTGTCAGTCACAAAAATCGACCAAAAAAGGATTTTTTTAGCATTTGGCTATTTTTTTCATATGGCGAAAGCCCTTGGCGAATACTAGTAGCGGTCAAATCAGCTTGACTTAACAAACCAATAGAAACACAGTCAGCATTTTTCGCAGCGTCAAGAAGACTGGCAAAGAAGCTGGCTTTCAGAGCCAGCAGTTGCATACGATCTTGTCTCACATCACGAGTTCACATTCACATTCAAATCACGAGTTCCCTGGCAGAGTACTAGTTAGCAGCATTTGCCAGCATCAAGCGGACTGAAAAAAACAGAAACTGGCTTTCTCCCCTAACAGTTACCTACAATCTTATCGCATCTAGTTCACATTGCAAGGTTTCTGGCAGAGTACAGTTTACAGTTTTTGCAAGCATCAAAGAAACTGGCTTTCCTCGCCAGCAACTGTCTTGTCTCATCTAGTTCACATCATAAGGTCTCTGGTGTAGAGTACATGTTTTGTGTCGACTGGGCGCGGCTTGGCCGCCGGTCAGCTGGGAGGGATATCATCCTTGAATGCGAGGCAGGTGATCGCCTTCTGATGTCCGACGTACTCACGCTTCATGTCGCCCGTCTCCACGCTCCACAGCCGCGCGCTGCTGTCTGACGACGCTGCAGCACGCGAGAATAGCTAAACTAACCTCCTTTTCATTGTGTAATCTGTTAATGTCCATGTTTTCACATAGGCTTACACGTTTTCGCCCTCCCTGATCAGGACTGCGGGAGCTGGGTTTTTATGACCAGATGCCCTTCCTGAAGTCAACCAAATTAATAATTATCTGGCACGGGGTTAACAGATAGCGACACTTGTGTGTTTTACAGCCTTGCTGAAGGGCCTCTAACGCATGGTTTCATAGTTGACGGCGCGGGGACTTTAACCCTGTTCCTCTGGACTCGAAGTCCAACGCCTTAAGCACTACACCACAGCGCCTCGTTCACACGCAAATAAATATGAGATAATAACGAAATAGATTAATAATAAAAGCAGCGTCATAATATTAAGTAGCGTTACGCCTGCTCCTTCTAAAACCTGCGTAGTGCAACTTCTGAACCTATAAAACCGCATCGCCCTTCACCACCATAGTCGATTTTCATCAACAATGAAAATCACTGATGAAGCACATAACCTGCCACTTCAGTGTTCTGCCATGCGGTAGAACACTGAAGAAGACGACTACTCAAAGTAACACTGCGCATTTTAAATTAACCTTGCTCATTTTAAATTAACCTTGCTCGTTTTTAATTAGGCGTACAATATTTACATCTAACCATCACTTTTGACGTACCACACCTGCTAATCTTAACCCTGGTTATAGGAAGCCTTATGTGATCCACGCTTTGAGGTAGGTAAATGCCACATACTCCCAAAGCACCATTTGATCTTTGTGACCGCGTCTTGATTGCCCCAATGCTAGCAATTTGGCCAGTGCTACGTAGGTGATGGTTTAGGCAGTTTAAGGACCGTGTGTAGTAACAAACACAATTACAGTCCGGTTCTAGGCGAAAGGCCATGCGCAGATCGCTTCCCCTCTTTAGTCGCCTTCTATGACTCGCCCGGGGTGCTCTGGGCCGCAAGTCAATTTTTTTGGGCGGTTTCCGGAAAGCAGGGAGTAAACTGCGCAGCACTTGTCAGTTGGCACAAGGCCAGCATAGCATTACGCCTCCTTAAGAAAGTCGCGTCGCCCTACGTCTGTGAGGCATACTACTTCACAAACCTTTATCTCCACGCCGATCACAACTAACAATAATAACTACCTACTGAAGTTAGGCCAAACTGTCCAAAATCTGCGAGAATCAGCGACGTCACTAAACGATGTTCAACTATCTTACACAGGCAGCCGTTAAGCTATTAGATCTTAAACACTGAGCACGCCTCGGCCTATTTCACTGACTTTTCCGAGTAATGCTACCCGTTTCAAATTAGGCGTACAAATTTTAAAAAATTCGTTTAGGCGTACTACGCCTACTCATATTAACCTTTTCACTCCCAAGCCCTTTTTGACGCTAGTATCAATAAAAACCAAGCCGTTTTTTACAGAACCATCAAAAAAAACCA
>JAQIWG010002290.1:0-20837 GCA_034695025.1 Chamaedrilus cognettii | reverse complement strand
CCTACAAATGTCCTACAAATGTCCTACAAATG
This sequence comes from Chamaedrilus cognettii, assembly GCA_034695025.1. Classification (NCBI taxonomy): domain Eukaryota; kingdom Metazoa; phylum Annelida; class Clitellata; order Enchytraeida; family Enchytraeidae; genus Chamaedrilus; species Chamaedrilus cognettii. The sequence continues at coordinate 20,805 of JAQIWG010002290.1, read as the reverse complement.
TCCTACAAATGTCCTACAAATGTCCTACAAATGTCCTACAAATGTTCTACAAATGTCCTACAAATTTGTCAACAATGTTCCTCCTCAGAGATGTACATCTGATTAGCGCCTATAGATTTATTCGTTAACCGCTACCATTTATTAATCATTGCCCTACGGTACAGATTGTTAAGCTACAAAAAATTTCATTTCGCTGAGATATTTGGAAGCCAATGTGCGACATTGAAAGCATCTATAAATTGAGGGGATCCAGAATAGGGAGGTGACGATATTGAGGAGGTCCTTATTAAATACGTACAACAAGCGCTAAATATTGGAGGGCTTCAATGTGTCGTTTCAAAATATTGGTGGTCAGATCCCCCCGGACAGTGGGGGTTCAACGCTGGTGATGACAAAGGATGCATCCACTTCCACCTCCCCTTCCCACTCCTTCCCCCGCACCGGCCAGTCAGGCAAGTTTTATCAATGCTACGGTAAGAAAAGTTAAGAGAATGAAATCAAAGTAATCCAATCGTCCCACACTAAATACATGTACACCCCCATGCCGAGTTTTTGGCCAGGCCAGGCATAGTCTCTCTATTCTGCCATGGAAAAAAGTCTCCGTCAGCACCCCTCCCCCCTCCCACTGACGACTCATGTCAATAACTATAATAGATGATCGTGATGAACCGCTTATGATCATAAGCGGTTCCTAAGCGATTCTAAGCTGTTGGGAGATGGAGGGGGCCCCTCCTAACCAAAGGCTTAGAACCGCCCATGCCCTTGCCCCCGGACCCTTCAGAATTGACGAGTATGCGACAGGGGCGTAGCGTGAGGGGGGGGGCAGGGGGGCATTGCCCCCCCTGCTGGAGTCTGCCCTCCCTACTCCCAAAAAGGTTACTATTGGCTTATGGGTTTGCTACCCCTGCTCTTTGTGCCCCCCCCTCATTCCCCCCCCCTCCTCGTGAGTTCAATTCTAAGAGAAAAGATACAAATGTCGTGCAGTGAGCAAAGCGCCAAAATGTCTGCCTCCCTGCTAAAATTCTTGCCCCCCGCTGAGAATAGTCACGCTACAGCCCTGGACTATGCGAACTTATGCCCTTTAACGGCACCAGACATAGGGCTACCCGTCACACCACCCTGGAAATGCAGTTTGCATAACTGCCCCTGTGCTCTGGTTTTGCTAGATTGGTTTTCGAAGCAAGGTGGCTGTCCCAGGGAGGCTTAGTAAGGCCCCTTTTGTTACGGTCTGTCATAAACAGCAGGTAAAGTATTATAAGTGGGGTTGGTGGAAAAGTGTCTGTCAGCACCCCGCCCCCCCCCCCCCGCTCGAGACTTTCACCCCCTAGATTGTAAAAGTATGTTTTGCCCCCCCCCTGGATCAAATCCTGCGAGCGCCCATACTACCCGTCCTATGCCTTTTCTGTCCTTGATAACTGACCAGCTGCAACTGTGATTTGTGCTCGAGCATTAGAGCGGCCGACAGACGCCGTGGTGTCCTGGGAGCCTGCATGGCACAGCTGACGACACGCACCGCGACTCACACCTTTCTGACGACGCGTGACGTGTTAACGACAGTCACAGTGTTACTCTTGAAACGGAATGGAATATCCGTTTTTGCCGAGGGCATCTCGGCAAATATATTCGTAGACTGCATAACGATGTCGACAAAAACATCCGAAACTCCAGTTATAAAATGCGCCATTTTATAAAAATATTCCAAGAAATCTGGGGTTGGCGTTAAAAATTAGATCCCGCAGTCATTGAAATGTCCCTCAATCTAGTGATACATCCCACGCCGTGGCAACAGTGGTTAAGGAAACGCAGCGCGACCAGAAAACATCGACTATTTCTAGAGCGTCTCTGAATTTCTGAAAATTTTGCATCATGGTCTGTCTTAGTTTTTGTATTTTGACTGCAGGGATCAAACTGTACCAGAACTGTTACTGTGTCCATCCGTACATACCGCATAGGCCTAGTTCTATTTATAGTCTTGCTGATCGAATTTCTTATGAAGACTAAGGCTAATCTAATTCCAACCCTGACTTCAAACTAAAAACATTCAACAAATTATATCAATAGATAAATTACAGCAGAGTTCACTTCTGATTAATACCTGATTGGTTTTGCTGCATTACAGTGAAGAAAAATAATGAAAAATGCTTCAAAAGAGCGCCATGACAGACAGAATCGTCGAGGCTCGCCGCGTGTCAAGGAGGCTGGACTCGATGCTTTGCTAAACAAAGTCTCAAAGTCTCAAAGTCGCATAGTCGCAAAGTGCATTTTATATATGATATCCGATTAAAGCGGTTAATGCAATTTTAACTAATTATTAAAAATGTAGGCTAAACAAACGTTGTTTTGGGATTGGGAGCCAGCGACCGTAACAACGAATGGCTTTACACTTTCATCGAAATTCGTGATTCGCTGCTGTTTGTCGACGTTCTGTCCGCAGTCCACAGACCTAATAGAGCTTTATTGAAGCATAAGATTTGGTTATTTGATTTGATGATTCTCATTTGGCAATCATCGACTCACAATGGAAGGAGTCGGTGAGCACATCACGCTATAGTGTCGTACAGTCGTCGTCACAAATAATAGACATTTATGGCATTCATAGTGACGCGTTATGAGCTCTGGCATGGCGTCCGCACACTGATGCAAGGGGATACACTTGCACCTCCCCGAAGAAGCAGTTTGCACCCCCCTGTGCATTCCCCCTGACCTGACGTGGGTAGATTAGATTCTGAAGTGAGGTGGCGGTCCCAGCGAAAACGCTTCTGTAATTCAGCACCAACCCCCCTCCGCTCGAGAAGTTTGCACTCCGCTAGATTTAAGAAGTGCGTTTTGCACCCCCTTGGATGAAATCCTACGGGCACTCAAGACGCTGCACGGGGTCATAAATGCAAATCGCTAAAGCAATTTTATACGCAAATCCTCACACATCAAGCATGAAGAATGCCGGATTTTGATACATGTAGGCTAAGCTGATCACAGCGTGTGCCAGGTTTCATAGTATAAGCTGCATGTAACCTTCATGCTTCATCCTTGCAACTTGCAACCAATCTTGCATGAAAATCCACCAATGGATAATTGTCTTAAATCGAGCGTAGATCCAAAGTCCTATTGAACAATCTTCGTTTTTGATCAAAACGTAAAATACATTTAGCTCCGATGCCTTTCTCATTTCCAACGGCTTACATATTGTCTAGACGCCATAATAGCGATCGTTTTAACGCGTCGTCTTGGCGCTTTCATCCTCTGTGCGCTGCAGGATGAGATTGTAGCAGTCACGCTCCTCCAATATCGTGCGCGTGACCATTATGGGACCTTTCAAAACTGAGTTACGTGCTAACGCGGCGCATTTGTGCATGCGAATTCGCACGATTGTATGCGCATTATTATGCATTATTGCGCGTTATATGCGCCTTAAAACGCGCAAATTTGTATGCATTACGCATAATGCATAGCAATAGTGCGTATATAGATATGCGCACTATTGTGAAGTAATTGTTATGCATTAGATATCCCTACGCTTTATTATGCTCGAATTATTCTGCATTGCACACGCATTTACATGTAGCTATTATGCGCGAGTTATTATGCATTGTCACGTAGCCTATTCAGCTGTTATGCGTGAATTCGCGAGGACGACAACGACCAGAACTCGCGTTACACGTCAGAGCTCCGCCCTCCTAAAATTCAAAATCACTCGTAAAATTTGAACCCCGGGAGGGCAGTCAAGTTTTAAAATCGTCTCCAGTTAGAATCGAATGCAGTTAGAAGGATGGAGGGTATTTTTAGGTGAAGATATGAGCAGGAGTTAAGCCTGCATGGTCAGGGTGTGCCGGCGCTCTCTACTCTCTGCCAATCAAGCGTCTCTACTAATTAAGGGCCTCATCTCAATTATAAGACCTTCATCATCAGCCAAAAGAAAATAAATTTGAGCTGTGTTTTATAGCGGTAAATTAATAGATAGAGATTACAGCAGCGTGTTGAGGCCTACCGCCAACTTCATGAGATACAATAAAAATTATACATGTACATGCAGGCGAAGTTACATCTGATATCTCGACCACGGTGCAGCGTAACGTTATAAAGTTGGCGCGCCCTGTTGCTCGGCCTTATTAACGCTTAGTAACCGGGAACGGTTGCTAAGCCTAAGCCTATAATTCACACTGAGATCAAAAATAAGGCCTACTACATGTAGCCTAAGTGCACCCAAGCTACTGCTTGAGCTCAGGACTAATTCGATCTTAATGGCAAGAAGATAAAATGATGGCCTTGAGAATAGTACTACTACGTGTGCAGCTTAGTTTGAAACGACACAGACCTACAAACGTCGAGACATTTAACGAGTAATTGCAGCGCAGCCATCGCTTCCGCACCCTCCACCCTGCAAGAAATTTGAGTTCGATCTCCTTTTACAAGTGTGGCGAATGTCAGATTATAGGCTCATCAGAAACCGATGCTGCGAGAAGCATTGCGCATTGCGTACAGCGTAAAAGTCGATAGCCACGTGCATGGTTTCGTTATTGCATGGAACAGCTGCTCCAGGGTTATCGCTAGGCGACATGGAAAAGGCGTGTCCACTCAAGATTGCCCACGAACGTAGACTCAACATACACTGAACGAAGTGCTTTCACACTGAGTCGTCCGGGAGGTGCTTCCGGTGTCACCGGCCGTCTTCCGGGAAGAACGGTCTTCACGGGAAGGCAACCGCGATGACGTCGCTGAAGACAACTTTGTTCAGATCAGGTCTTACTATCGGATTCCGAGTGTCTAGCGGGAAGAATTCAAACGAGAAGACAGTTCGGACGACCCAATGTAAAAGCACCTTAAAAGCTTACCGAATTAAAAGCCGCTGTGTATCTGGTTTATTGCCATTCTCTTTGTCATATAATTGGATATGGGGGGGGGGGGGGGGGGCGCGGGGCGGCGGGCGGACCAACACTCAGGATCAGGCCTACCACTGAAAAGTAGGGTCACATTGGCGTCGCATTTTCAGCCATGTTCTCGAAATCTAATGTTAAACACCTAATGTGCGCGCTACCGCGTGTTCTGAACATCGATGTTCAGTATATATTGCAGTGTAGCGACCACGCGTGTTCCAGGAACACGTGTATTTTCGGGTCGTGCTCTGGTGTCCGGGAACGCGTGCGTTCTGAGCATGGTTGGCACAATGTAATCCAACGTTGAACATCCAATGTAACTGTACCTTTAGGACCAGTCGCTTAATCGAGAGTTATTTTAAATAGCTCATATTATCTATATATAACTCCCTAATAATATCGAGTTGAAATTAAATCTGAGATCTAATTTAGCGATCTGTTTGCGTCGTGACGTTAGTTTTGTTCTGTGACAATTCAATAACTAAATTGGCTAAGTTGCTCAATCGAGAGTCAGTTGGTTGTATATTGTTGTTGTTTCACCCCCTTGCGGGGAAAAATGTGATGCCTCGTTGCACCAGCTGATAATCGCTGGTGGTGGTTCCATCGTAGACTGGTGGGCATCGTAGGAACACTTGTGGCTGACGAATTTAGGCCACCCCTGCCAAAGGGCGCACGGAGTGACCCTAGAGCCTTGCCGCTGACGGGATTAGAATGGACAAGAATGGGGGATTAGAATGGACAAACTCGTAATCCGAAACCAGTGACTTAGACCACTCGGACACAACGCTTCGTCCTGCCCAATGGTGGCAGCGGGGGCAGGGCTGCCGGGCACAGTTAAATGTCATGTCCCGGACAATAGTTTTATATTGTCGCAGAACAAAATGAAGTCACGATCCAATCATACCGTGCAAATTAGATCGCAGATATGCAAATGACTCGCTCTTATTGGCGAGTTATTTTAATGATCGAAGATAATTCGAATAACTCGCGAGTAATCGAAGATAGTTCAAACAACCCTCTGCTGAGCTACTAACCCTAAATACATGTATCTCTCTCCGCGACGAAACGGTCATAGTTGGTGCATAGCGGTCATGTTTAGCGCAGCCCTGGACAGAATCGCGATCGCTATATCAGAACACCAGAACATCGGCGAACGTACTTGTATTTGAAGTTGATAGAATCGCATGAAATATGATCCTAAATATGCATGAATAAATAGATGACATGTACTCGTTCATTCGTGAAGGCCTATGAGTTCATTTTCGGTTAGATGGCATTTGCCTGAGAACTAGGCCATCATAATATCGCGATATTGATTCCCATTCATGTCCCAATAACGCGTTTATGTATTTGGAGCGGACGTTGATGTATTTTCATTGCTGCTTCCTGAGAAAGGTGCGTCGTCATAACGCGATGAAAAGGTTATACTACGCTTTTAAACAACGGGTTGGGACGTTGGCCTAATAACGAGGATATAGGCTACATGTAGGCAAGTAGGCCTGCATTCCACAATGTACAATTATTGTACACGTAGGCTGTATTTCAACATAGGCATTGAATTTAATTAAATACACTGTGCGCGTACATGGCCTTAATCTATACGGGTGGGGGGGAGGGGGGTCTTAAGGACTGAGATTTTTTCTACAGATTGCCAAGTCAAAGCTAACTTATGCTTAGGATATTATGCTATTGTCGGCCCTTAGAACTGCTATGTCAAAAACAATGTTTTCTCCTTCCTGAGACCGTCCTATTCGGCTAACAGCGAATTTTGGTTATTGAGCTCGATCGATCTTCCTAACATCAAATCGCAAATAGATGGGAAATACAAGAACGATGGCGATTAATGCGAGTTAAAATAATTTGATAACAATAACTTACTCGCAGAAATATTGATTCGCTAGCAGAATAATACTTACTCGACCATTACTCAAATGAATTCTTTACTATGGATTTCCATTGATTGGTTATTTTGTAATCCTCGCGAAATAATACATGTGTGGCGAAGCAGAAAATAAATGCTCTCTGAAAAACAATTGATCCATTCGCGAGCGGGGGAGGGGCGGGTAGGGACGAACTTTTTTCCCAGAAATTACGAAATAAAGAACGATAGTTGTCTCTCTTCACAACCATGTCAAAATTAATGCTCTTGTGACCTTTTGTTGTCGAAACCAATCTAAGCATTGCTTATTGCTATCGCAGTTGGGTCCAGGCGGGAATGAGGGCTAAATCATAGTAGCTACGTGTAGAGACCTCCCCCGTACATGTTAGATCATGCGATTACGCCCTCGTCCGTAGTGGGGGCGTGTCCTAACCGTCCATCTAAACGACTACGTACGCCCGTGAGCCCCTACATGTACTTCCGTAATTATATTAAATTTGTTCAAATAACATCTTCAGATATGTCAGACTTGCCTTTCTCATCCCGCGCAAACCGGGAAACAAATAATTGGCTTGCAGCCCAGACAAGCGTTTTCGCAGGATTGTCTTTCAGGGGGGGCCCGGGGGGATAAAAATTAGTCATGGGGGTGCTGTCAGATTTGGCTTGGCTGCTCCCGACGTGGGGGGGGGATGCTGACTGAAAAAAAAATCAGGCTATTCCTAGTAGGCCTAGTAGTCATTTTCGCTCCGTTCTTCACAGTTTAGCTGTACTTGTCCATCTTTGGACACCATATCCATTTACACAATATCGGGGGTGTCCATTCGTACTTGGAAAAAATACTCCTCCACTGGGGGGGTTCTGGAAAAATCACTGCGCCAAGAGCTCGCGGGGCGAGTCGTGTGATAAGCGACTGAAGAAAGGGAGCGATTCTGTCCCGGTGTTGGTTCTCTTGCATAGGACCGGACTGCACAGGCCTATGCATGACGTTGTGCTACACACGATCCCTAAACTAAAATAAACAAACAACTTGCCTTTAGAAAGTAGCACGAGCAGCGGTAGCGCCAACGTCCGCCGCGATAGCGCCATCACGGTCCGTGAATCGTTTCGCGCCACACCGTTCTCCAGCTGCCTCGATGAACGTCTGCCCTTTTTAGAGCTAAAAGCCGATCGCGTCGTTCACTAACGCTAATGTTGAGTCAGCTGCAGTCAAGTAACCGTAGATTACAGGACCTGGAAATTGAGTTACAAGCGGGTCGAGCGGTGTACATGTATGACCCTTGGCTCCAGCCAGCGCCTCAATCTCAGATGGGTTTATCCATACCAAACATAACCCGGGAGTAACTTTGTCTAGTCCTAATCCAAACATATTTCTAACCCTAGCGCAACTCTAATCTTAACTTGTCAACCATAACGCGGCACTAACTGTAAGAGAATATGGTTTTAAGACTGTCGAGTTATAAAAGAATCAAAAAGAAGAACGAATGAAAATAAAGTGCCGAAAGAGAAAACAGCAAAGGATCATGCATCGCTCGACCTGCTGTTATTGCGTTCGCTCGCAGCAGTGCTCTCCAGCTATTAGCCACACTGCCGGCCAAGCGGGCAGCAGCGAGGAGGGTAAAGAAACCCAGACCTCTGCTTCTTACTGTTTAAGGATGACGAAATAGCAGTTTGATCTACAGAGGCGGCGGCTAGAGCGACTACTGTAAAGGCTGGATCTATAGACAATGATAATTTTAGCGCCGATACAACACGCGTAGTGCTATACGCTGCTTCTTCTTAAATAGGCGTAGCGCAACTGCTCAGTCGCTGCCGTTACGCGACCATAGTCGACCTTCACGCGTAAGACTACGCCTGTACGTTTCAAACCAAGCGTAGATTTTGTGGCTAGCCATCGTCTTCGCGCATACCCCTGATAAACTCCCTTGGCCTTTACGCTTGATCTCTTGACAAACGATGTGAAAACATTTTCAAATGGTTAGGCATACTGTAATGAAATTTTCGCGTGCATATAATTTTGGCGAATTTTGCGAATTCGCGAAACTCGCTAAAATGACACGCGCCGTAATAACTCTGCATACGCTAGTCTGGGCCTATTTGGAATGGGCAGCCGTCAAAAACGCCAAAAATAGGTGCAGGGAAATTTCTCAGATGCAAAATAGCGTGCGGCAAAAATTTCATGTTTTCCAGTGTACGACATCGTGAATTTATGATTAGCCTGGTATTACGTAGTATCGCTTACAACAATTGCGCTCAGAGCTACAGGAGAGCTTCGAAAATTCAGTCACATTACGGAGTCAAAAATTGCGTGACAGCTCGAAACATATTCTACAGGCTAACTTAAATTAATTTAGGTAAATTAGCTTCATCTAAAAGAAATTATGTTTTCAGCTTTTTGATGAATAATCTATGGCTTCAATAACTGCTCTGTTCAAGCTTTGCGGAATCACGGTAACCTGGGCGTGAAAAGCATTCTAGTTTCAAAAAACGCCTTATTTTCAGAGCGTTGCTTCACAATCTAAATGTCAAGCCAACGACGATAGTCTACTGAAACTTCAATTGACAAAGAAATAAAAAAAGCCATTTGTTTTATTTTAAATATTGACTAAAATTGTATTTCTACACAGAGAATGGTCGGCCAATAAATCGATTTGAAATTCGACTACGTGAATGATTTTACTTACAATAACTCTCACAAAGTCAATGTTAAAGAAGGACGACATTCACAGGTCTACGACAAAAAAGTCATCGATACATTGCAGCTCTCATTCTCAAACCTCATCCTTCACAGATCGAATCAGCTTTTAAACTTTCATTCACACCCTGCTGTGCACGAGCTTTTAAAACTTTCCTTAAAATACACCCTGTTGTGTACAACATGTTACGCTTTTCTTATATGCGCCCTGCTGTGCACAAGCTTTCCTTAAAATACACTCTGCTGTGCTTCAGCCTTCCCTTAAATAGGCCCTGCTGTATACACACTTTCCTTCAAATACGCTCTGCTGTGCACACACTTTTCTTAAAACACGCCATGCTGCGCCAAAGCTTCACTATTTGTAGTACATTTTGGCGAGCAGCCGGATCTTGCTCGAGTAGCAGAGCTCGAGCATCTCGCCACAGAAGAAGGGCTGCGAATGGCAGTAGCGGCAGAACGTCCGGATGAAGTCTTCCTGGGAAGTCCGCGAGGCGGCCAGGTCAACCAGGGGAATGCCGCCCGGCACGCCCGGTACGGAGCGCGTCGAGACAAACTGCTGTCCTCCCAGATCCATCGGGTAGGCTGCAGCGCGACAACCACATCGGATTACAATGAGCAAACTTCGACACTGAGTATAGGCCTAGGGGCCGATGTTTTCGTGATACCTATCATATTGTATACTGTAAAACATGAAATTTGTTGCTCCATTATGTTAGCTATTTTGGCGGCTTTGCCTCTGACATATTTTGTTGCATTAAATTTCGGGGTCTCGTGAATAGTGATTGATCCAGATGCCAGCGGCGCTTCATAAATTACACGAAGAAGAAACCGGCAATGTCGAGTGATGTCGAGTGATGTCGAGTGATGTTAGAGTGAAAAATGCGTTTTTTTCGCTCCTTTCTTTCATCCCACAACCACGCTGCTATAGGGACCTATAGGAATCCAGGCTAATAGACCACTTTCCTCGTGGCCGGTCATTGCTCCGTCATCAGCATATTCGGCCCATTCGTCAGAGGCGCTTCGAATGCAAAGGCGCCGGAAGTGTCGCTGGCCTTTTAGCCAGCTCTCATCCATTCTGGCGCGGTGACGCCCCTGCCTCTCTCAGGTTCTCACAGTCCCAGTCAACGCCTGCTCTCGCTAATCCAATATCGTGTCGATGGCTGACATCGACTGCTCCGCGGTCTCATTATTGACGATGCCTCTGTTTAGTTGAACTTACGACGTTCGTAACCGACTAACCCAATTTCCCAGTGAAGCGTGATTTCATGTATGCTTGAAAAAATACAAACGGCAAGCTAACGTCACAATGCAATATGCATTGCTGATGCATGCTGCAAATAGGCATACACATACGCGCACAACAACAATTATTGAATAATGTCGAGTATAATGAACATGTGCCAAATAATTAAGCTTATTACATACTATGTTGTACACACATTCAAGAGAAGGTAACAAATGAGGAGGTATTGAGGAAAGTGGGGGAAACAAGGACTATGATCGAAATGATAGTCAGCAGATAGAAAAACTGGATTGGACATGTAATCAGAGGAGAGGGTTGGTTGAGAGAGGTGATGGAGGGAAGAATGAAGGGTAAGAGAGGACCGGGAAGGCCACGTATCGGAATGATAGACGACTTGCTTGAGAAGGAATCGTATGCCGATATGAAGAGAAGGGCTGAAGATCGGATAAGGTGGAAGGTTTGGACACCAGAGACCTGCCATGTGGCAGAGCACTGAAGAGAGAGAGACATACACACTATTGCAGGCAGCAACAGATCCATACTGATATTCATTCATGTGTGCACTAAGTATTATGCAGTATTTAGGCAGCATGCCTAAAGCTTCCTCTAATCTAAAAGGTCGAAACAAAAATGGCGTTGAATTCGTTGGAATTAATTGAATAAACTGAGCTATTTAAATATTTATGAACTTGAATGCGTAATCTTGTATGTAACTAAATCGCGCAAAAAAAGGCGGGGTTCAGCAGTTTTAGGGGAGTTTGTGGGAGTGAAAAGTTTCTGTACGCCATAGGTTACATGTAAGTGGAACGCTACATGTAAATATCACACTTCGTCGCCCCTTTAAAATACGTACGACGAATGAGCTTCCTAGCAATTTATTAAAATTAACGGATTCGAAACTTTAACGGTTCTAGTTTATAGTTAAGTTCTACCTAAGATATTAAGTAGAACTAATTTTTTTTCAACATACGTTCTAAGTGATTAAAAATTGCGACCGTCGTTTTCAATAATTGCAATTGGCGACGTCCTCAATATGAATTCGAAAAGTATCAATTCCATTTCACGATTTCCTGAATTTGCATTCGAAACGCGTTGCGAATTTGTTGAAATACTTGACACGCTCATTGCACGTTGCAAAAGATTAACAACGCGCCGTGAAAACACAGACATCGCCCGTTGCCAAAGCCCTCATTTGTTTGACAAACCTAAATCAGTGCCTAAACGTCCCATCAACCTCATTGCATCAACATAGGCTTTAAACATTATTTGTCCGCGTATCAATTATGTCTGCCACAGACTCACTCTCTATAGTATCTAAACTAAAGCGACAACCGCGTCCTCCACAAATCATATGTATTCGTCAGGAGACAGCAACAAATCGACGACCTAAAAAGAAATCAAGCTTAAGCTACAATTATACGGCTGGTACAAGCACACTGCGCGAGAATAAGTTGATGTATACGAGCAGCAGAGCCGCACGCAGCCTGTACTGCTACAATATACCACTTATACAATACCAATATAGCACAAGTACTCATAGCAGTAGGGAAGTAAACATCAGAGGTATTGTGTGAGACGTAGAAGGCATAATTGTGATACACGAGGTAACAGATTACAACATAACGGTTCACAATTTGCAAAAGAAGAAACTTGCCGTGCGATATGGTTCGACAAGTCAACGACAGGCCGACGATGAAAACGCAGAAGAATATCCTCGTAAAACTGAGAGCCAGCATCTTGCACGTTTTGTGAGGTTCTGCTGCGTTAGGAGAGTTCCGGCGAATTATTGCCGTACTGGAAAACTGCATGAATTCAAGAAAATTAAATTAAATTCAATTAATCGCAGGCAATACTAATGATCAATCATGATTAAGAATACATTTGCCAGTCTTTAAGTCGAGTAAGTAGCCAACAATGCCAATCGAATCAAGATAATTGTCGCGTGATCAGTGCGCATAATGAGTATGATCATTCAAAATTTGGTTCAACCGCCAAATGTGCAAGAACAGAATGTTCAGCATAGTTTCGATCTGTCAGATAGGCTAGTGCGACGCTGATTTTGTGAACGAATGGTAATGAACTGTAACATTGGACAAATGCATGACCTTAATTACTAGGCTACATAGGCTATAATCTTCTTGTATAATCTTCTTGTATAATCTTCTTGTAGAGTCTTCTTGTATAATCTTCTTGTATAATCTTCTTGTATAATCTTCTTGTATAATCTTCTTGTATAATAATCTTCTTGTATAATCTTCTATTTTCAGTGTTCTGTCCCAAGGCAGTTCCCTGGTATTCTACATAGCACCCCATCCCGATCGATCTTCGGGCTTTCTCACAAATTCGTCATACGATTTTGTATCGTCCATCATTCATAAGGACTAGCCAGGCTAGCCTACAACTGCCATGTACATGTAAGCCGCATGTACACGTACAATTTTGTACCGCACACGCCGCCTTAATCAATAGTAGGTCTAACCGAAGCTAAACATAACTCAACGGCATGATAAGATAGAGCCTGCCACAGCCCTACAAACGAGAACGCGTACATGTACGTGTTCTACGTACTATGTTCTAATATATTTACGAGCGTTTAATGACGATTAGAACTACATTTGTATTGTTGTCGACTTTAAAAAACAACTTGAAGAAGAAAATAAAGTAGGATAGTTAATAAAAGAACGAGCAAAAGTAAGATAAGCATGATAGTCTTACTGATAATCAGGATAGCTGATAAATCATGCAATCACAGCATGAAAACGCTTGACCGTGATCAAAGCAGTTTGAAGCTCTTTAAATACTGCGAGGTTCGTCTTCCTCTTGTCATAAACTCGCACCGCTCCCAAGAATCGGTGGCTTCTGCTTAAATTTGGATGTTGGGGATGTAGAGTGGATGTTTGGGAGGTAGAGTGGATGTTGGGGAGGTAGAGTGGGTGTTGGGGAGGTAGAGTGGGTGTTGGGGAGGTAGAGTGGGTGTTGGGGATGTAGACTGGGTGGGCTGACAGATATTTGACACAAGCACGGCATCATTTTGTTGAGTCGTTCATTTGTTTTGAAGATGTCAGCATGAAATGCACGATTCCATCTTCAAAATAAATAAATGAAGGACTCAGTTAGTGATGGTCACGCGTAAATCGCTGGGCCTCAGTCACGGAAAAAACCTGATCCGACCAGGTCCAATCCGCGGGTCGACCCGATCCATGGACAACTCTTCTTTTGTTGCTGAAGCTAAGACGCCTCAAATATTGGCCCGTTAGTTCTATTGTTGTTGCTCAAGACTCCAAGTTCGACTTCAACAAAAAAAATCAAGTATCTACATTTGTATTAATTTAGTCGAGGCTGCTGTCAAACTGTCAATTATAAAATGGGTGAGATTTATAGTGTTCAGAGAGGAATCTGTCCACCCTTTTCATCATGCGTTGTGTACATTGCAAACACTCCTGATTGAATTAGGGACCTTGCTGCCATGTGCACATGCACAATTGTAGGCCTACATGTTTGATGAATAAATCTATTTGTATTGAATTGAAAGAAAAACTTGAAGTGCCATTGTAGAGCAACGACGTTTCATTCAGTTTTTATTAGGTCGGGGGCGTTGTATATAGTTTGTGAACGAAGTCCCATAAGTTAAAACTTTTATCGGAATCGTCTAAGACATTTTAATTAAAAACGCATTAGTAGGCCTATTTATCACTCGGTACAAATTAGCATTGGTTCATGGACTGCATAGGCCCAATTTAAAGTTGATATGTTCTAGGCTACAATTCGCCGTAGATTTTGTCTGAAATTCCAGCAGATCAGAATGAGCGTGTCGAAGTTCAAGCAGTCAGATGCACAATAAGTGTCAACTCCTTATGGCAAACTCCTCTGTGTCTACGCACAGGGGATCGTGGGGCTCCCAATCGCACTTACACGTAATGCCGGCCCACAAATCTAGCTCGGACTCGAGCTAGCTCGGGACACACGTTCCATGTAATGGTTCCACAATGAATGTCCTAATTTCCCAATCAGAGGATGATAACGAAATTTCAGCAGAGTCGTTCGTCATTAGCCTTCATTGTCATCTGCTAGGCTAGTGGCAGCAACAGTCTTTGAGCTTCACCGTTAGCGTAGGAGTAGGAGTGACGGTCAATGGATAATTCAACCATTTGGGCCCATTGTTTGCCCACGCTATAGTGCATCAATACACGGGTCCGCTAAATTTAGCTACCGTGTATTTCAGGATTTTGTGTTTGGGGGGTGCTTCAAAATGTTGGGGGAGGGGGTTTCGAAAAAAAGCGTGCTCCATGACAAGAAAATTGCAGCACTCCCCTAAAAAATAATTTTTTTCCATAAACTTTCGCAACGTACTTCTAGCCCAGTGGGCCCCTAATCGCCCCCACTGGGCCCCCAAAACCAAAATCGTCTTAGGCTGTAAAAAAACACCCCCCAGTGGGGTCTGAGATTTGGGAGGGTGTCTATTCGTAATTGGGGGGGTTTTCCCCCTACTGGGGGGTTCTGGAATTTAGCTACCGTGTATTTGATTCAGAAATTTAGCTGTGCTACCGCCAGTGATCGGGCCCGGATCTCTCATAATTTGTGGGGCCCCATAAAATTGAGATGGGGCCCGCAATTAAGTAGCTGAATAGCTCACGGATGCCAATTAAGTAGCGGAGTAGCTAAAAAGCCTCAGCTGCTCACAGTTGATAAATCCTACCCAGGGGCGGTGCCATGAATTTTTTTTTGGGGGGGGGGGGCAAAGAGGGACAAAGGAGAAATAGAGGGGGCTAGCTTTCCTGACAGAATGCACGAGCGGGGGGGGGGGATTCTGACAGAAATTTTTCGCCTCCACAACGTCGAATACATGGCTTCTGTTACACTCAAAACCTATATTTTTGTATTTGTTTAAATTTTGATAACTGGGGGGCTAAAACTGTCAAAGATGTGGGGGCTAGTGGGGGGGGGGGCTAACTTTATTAGTTTGGGGAGGGCTATTTCTCTTTTGCCCCCCCCCCTCCGCAGCGCCATCTCTGATCCTACCCCCTTGCAGTACAAATTAAACAGTCTTATAATAATTATTGTCAAACATTTGATTACATTGGAGATAACAAAAACTACCAGTGGCTATAGTCAGGGTTAAGTTTAGCCGTGATATGAGTCATATGATATGACATTGTGTAGTGCTACTCCTTCTCCTTCTAAAGCGGGCGCAGCGCAGCTGCTCATTCTTTAAAAATTATTGTCTATTTCTGTGCGAAATGCTACGCCTGCCCGTTTCAAATTAGACGTAGGCTAACATTTGCTTTAAACAAATTGGCGCACTATACCTACTGAACTTAACCCTGCTTATAGTTAAATACACATAAAAAGCTGCCGCTTATCTTTCAAAAGTAGAGGCATCTCTAAATGCTCGCACTGTCAAAATCAAGACTCAACTGATTCGCGCTTTCAATGTCTACAAGATCCGATGATACAAATTAAAACAGGAGTAGGCCCTACATGAAATTAAAATATTAAATTAATTCGTGAATTTCATTAAAATTAAAACATGAAATATAAAAGGACGTGACTGCTTATTTATCGGCGTTACGCGAGTTCTGGATGAAAAGCGATGCAAATGAACGTAACCGCACAAAAATCTTTGGTCGACTTAACATACTAGAAGAGGCCAAATACTCCAAGAAAACTATTGAAAGCATGTTCAATATGAATACACATATTAATAAATATGTGCAATACATGCAATAGAGGACGGCAGTTGTAAAACAGCCAAAGATAGGACTCGGAAGATGCAAAAGAACACGCAATAACAGTAGGACATCTAAATTTGCATAAATTGAAATTTGCGGAGAAAAATTAAACACACGAAGTATTAGGTGATCCAAAAACGTTGCTTTCTCACACGTTTCGTGTGCAATACCACACGCATCTTAAGACGTGTGCGGATGCCTGGAGGGTACTTGAGCATACGTGTACATCTCATAGAAATGGAAGCCTGGAACGCGCATGCATAAACTTCGCAATGCTGTAGAAAGAAGGATCTTTTAAGCAAAACGGAAGTTGATTTGAATTATGGGTAACCATTTTGAATTATTTTGCGATTGAATGTGCGTAGATCATGACCCTGTCAATCAAGTTGTGGACGGTTGTAATTGGTCTGCCCCGCCGGGAAGAGCTCCGCCCCCGCTATCTCCATACATGCCTCAATATACAGCATATAGTGACTCACCTTGGTACATCCCCACATTACTGCGTTTGGCAATACTTTAACTAAATAAGCTGTTGGTTGAAATTTTGCGCAAATTTGATGATATTTAATTTGGAACACAAAGTATTGAAATGTGAAGCAACATTTTTGTACAGACCGCCTTGTACAACGCTAAATAGAAATAAATAGTGAATGAATTCATTCCGGCACCCTAATTGACTTTACACACTCGCATGCGATACACGGCAGCAAACAAACTGGACACGCAATGCCGTAAAACAACTTTGACAATGCAGTTGGATACAATGTTTCAAAGCAGATACAATTACTCGACCAACGACTTGCATAGGCGATGACAGGCTTAAGCCTACAGACTGTACTTGATACTGACACACCAATTATACCTTCAGTCTAGGGCTCGGCATGCATAGAACCAAATTCATCAAATGGAGAAAGAAAATCAGAAGTGGTGAATTTTTTGGAGGATTGGAAAAAGATTTTGGCTAATTTTTTCATTTGACACTTGGTTTTTCTGCATTATTTGAGTTGTGTTTCACTGACGAATGATTTGATTATATTGAATAGTATGCTATTTCAGTGTCCAATATCCCATCAGTGAAGGTCTCCTTACAAAAAAAATTCAGCCTAAAGCATGACAAAAAAAAATTGTAGGTGGCGAAAAAAAGTAAATTTTGGTGCCAAAGTGGCAATTTTTTTTTTCAAGCTCAGGCCGAGCCCTGGCCCAGTCCTTTAGTTGACACTTTGATACAGCCCTGTTGAAGTAAACAGATGATATTGATACACCGCTAGGACCAATTCTTTAATTGACACTACTACGGCCCTGTTGAAGGGCTGCAGATGATATTGATACACGAGCAAGTCCAGTTCTTTAGCTGACTGCAGTTGGTATTGATACACCAATAAGTCCAGTTCCTTAGTTGACACGCTGCTACAGCCCCGTTGAAGGACTGCAGTTGACATTGATACGTCAGTAGCTTTCAGTCAGTCCGTCAGTCAACACTTTGCTACGGCCCTGTTGAAGTAGTTGCGATGTTGTCATCACAGTTGAGGATGCGCCGGTGAGCCTGACGGACGTACTGCTGCTGCTTGAAGTAGATCTTGAGCACGCCCTTCATCGCCACAAACCCTATTCCTCCCTGAAGAACAATGCAAGATAAATCAGCCAATGCTATAACTGAGACAATTTTCTATTTTAATCATTAACTGATGGTATTACATACTGTAAAACATGAAATTTTCTCGTGCATGTAATTTTGGCCCATTTTTCGCGAATAGGTTAAACTCGCAAAAATTATATGCTCCAAAATAAAGCTGCTAAAGCTGCATATAATAGGTGGGACTCAAAATGCAGAAATTAAGTGTGCAGCTAAATTTCTGAGAAGCAAAACAACCAAAATAACATGCAGCAAATATTCCATGTTTTACAGTACCGTATCCAAAATTAACAGCCTGTGGCATCTATTCAACAAATAGAAAACTTAACCGTACTGTCAGAGTTAGATTAGCCATGATAAAACATGCGTAGCGTTACGTCTGCTCCTTCTAAAACAGGCGTAGTACAATTGCTCAGCCTTTAAAAACTGCGTAGGCCTACACCACCATACTTGATTTTCACGCATAACGCTACGTCCGCCGGTTTCAAAATGCGCGTTCAATTGACAAAAATCTTATTTTAGGCGTTCCACGTCTACTAAACATAACCCTGCTTATTTTCAACTTTTAGCTTTTTCTTAATAAATATTACTTCATCACAAATATCATTACAAGAGTCAATTTCACAAAATGACACACACTAAAAAAACACTCAATTTCGCATAAAGGTCAACCAACATAAAGTAGAAAAATTGATGAATGGCATACAGCATAGCCTAACCATAACTCATCAACTACGGCAAATAAATTTCATGATAGAATAGTAACAAACGTTTTGAATTTAGAACTGAAACATGAGTACCGTACAACAAAAGAACACAAAAACTAGAAAAAAAAGGTTATGTAAGTAAATTTAATCAAATTTTCAAATTTGTGGTAATCATACACAGTGGTGTAATCATACACCGCAAATTTGATAAAGTTAACATAAACGCAATAAAAAACCAAAAAGAAGCAGAATGGAAAGCCGGCACTCACGAGCAGGGTTCTCTGGAAGTTGGACGCAACGTGTCCGAACGCAAGCTTGCCTACAATGGTTGCGATGGTCGGCAGCACAAGGGCGCCACAGAGGACGCGCGTCGCTGACACTGGGTCGGAGAGGGGCGCGGTGTCGGCGGGGACTCGCAGCGAGCTCGACACGTCCACTGTGCAGCCAGTCACAGCAAGGGTTGCAAGCTTGGACATTTTGTATTCGCGTTAAACCGTAACATTTGACGTAATTACCGCATTTTGGTAATCGTTGTCTTGGAGCAATTTTTACGATCGGATGCCCTTTCCGTCGCCAAACCTCCCTATTTCCCCGGATTTAGGACCGGCTCAAACTCAGCTGGATTACTGAGCCAGAGGTTAGGCTTTTGCTGTATGGGAAAGGGTAAAATCGCGTAAGTTATAAATCTCATAGCAGCTCAAGGCATCCAAAGTTCTAAAAAAGATTTTCTTCAGGATTTTGAAAGAGCAGCGCACAATTTGCTTTTAAAATATTTTATTAAGGGTTTCGAAAAAGCAGCACTTGCAATAAATCACCCACAAACAGTTCAAAAAAAAAAGAGTCAAAAAATATTTTAAGTTTTAATGAAGATTTGTATTTCTTCTTGTTCAATAAAAAAAACCGATCAAAAATCAATGGAAACTGCCTCGTCGCAAGGCATTACCGCAATGTGACTACCGTAATATAATGACTGTAATTACCGCCATCGTCACTACGGTACCTCTCATAACACTAATGAGCGTCACTCGGCAACATCGCTATACAAGTACACAGTCAGTGCGACTGACCAGAGGGGAAGAGATAGTTGATGAAGGGCAGCTTGGCCGAATGTTTGCGCCACAGTCGCAGCAGGAAGTCCTCCCAGCGAACCATCTTGGAGAGGATGAGGCTGACAGGGATCATCGGGAGCCCGATGAGGAGGAAGAGCGGATCGGCCTTCTCCATCACGTTCAGCCCCTCCTTGTGACCCAGAACCTGCTCGCACACCGCACATAAGCACCCCTAGTAGTGCCCTTTACAAGGACTAAGCTCGCTGAGAGTGGTTTCAGCTTCGTCGCCCCAACCATGTGGAACAGTTTGCCACAAGCACTGCGTGAACTAGACGCACTAGAATCCTTTAAGAACGCACTGAAACAATTTCTATTTGATAGGGTGCTGTGAAGATTTTTGACAGTTATGATAGAATGACTATTCTGTCATAAACTTTCCCCACGCCTGCGAATCATTCTTTCCTAGAAAGCGATTCATTCCATAATAAATCGTCAACATATTGCGAAGGTCTTTCTTGCAAACTAGTTACAATGCAAATTAGTGATGCAAAATTGATTCTCCAGCTGGTCAAAAAATACGTCCACATTCCACAAATTTTTTTTTGCCGAATGCATGTCGCTTCACTTTGTTTGAAAAATACAAGCGACTCACAAATAAATACCCGTAAGTCTGTATTTGCCGGTAAAATAATTACCGTTCGCAGACAAACTGTAATTAACCTGCATGACGGTGACGGCCCCGTACGTCACAGCCGTCCAGTAGACAGACCCAATAAAGATCCCGCCGGCGAAGAACGGACAGAGCTTGTAGATGACTCGATCGACCATGTCCATCACATATATCACTGGATCTGCACAGACAAACCAAGGCCCGTCACAACAGCCTGTAGAATGAAGGACGTACGGGGATGAAGCGGAAGGGGCGTGGCCCGCGGGCCAAACCAATTACCAACCGTCAGCAATTGACTGACAGGGTCATGACCCTTTCACATCCAATCACAA